>JAFFST010044980.1:27367-41422 GCA_022414735.1 Noturus placidus | reverse complement strand
TTTGTATTATGTATGGAAATGTTGTCTATATATGTTATTGGTGTTCACCGTAGCCAAATGCAGCATTGTTGCCCAAGACAAATTTCCCTCACGGGACAATAAAGTTTAACTAACTAACTAAAGGCCTCCAACCTTAAAATAATCTTGGTACACTCAGTATATGATTTAGTTTTCTCTAGTGTGCAAAATGCGAGCTAGTGGTAAATCTACATATTTTATTAGTAATTAAAAAAGAAAGAATCCTTAGTATTTTACTGGATCAAACCTCTGGTACGGAACGACAAAGCCAGTTGAGCTACAAATGAGAGGAAAATCCACTGGTACTGACAGATAGCTTGCAACCTAGTGGCTAGCAAGATAAGTTAGCTAGCATTATGTATGTGTAGCAGTCACGGAAATCTGTGTGGCACAATTCTGGAAAGCAGGCAAAAATCTAAATTTTTGACCCAATATACTTTGACATGATATAATAATATTTGTTTGTTTTTAATTTACCATAAATACAAACTCTGCATGGCTTTGCATGCTTTCACAAAGTCTAAACTGTACGTATCAAACAGTGTAACACTTTCCTATGTATTCAAGCCAATAGCCCGCATTACGTGAGTCGACTGCTGTGGTAAATGAATTTATAAAACATTTGACTACTCTGACCTTTCAACTTTACAGTACATTTAATGCATTTGTTCTAATAAATGATAGTTTGTATAATACCAACAACATTTTTTTTGTTATTTAATTAAAGTCAAACATAATCTCACAGACATGGTGGCATTTTCTGTGTTTTCTGTGTATATAACATTTAGGGCGGAGTCTCCAGTGTCAGTACTTTGTAAAAGTCAGGAAGGTTTCCAACGAAGACTACGTATTGTTCATTAATACAGTGGTTTTCAAAGTGGGGGCCGCGACCCCGTTGGGGGCCGCCAGGGGGCACCAGGGGGGCCTCAACAATTTGGTGTTAAAATAAAGTCTCACTCTCAGACACACACACACACAACTAATTCCTAATGTAATGTAAATATGTAAGATGTAATTATTAATAAAAAGGGGGAAATATTCAGAAGTTTGTATTTTTAATGTGTTTTAAAGACCTCTTGCAAAATGGGGGCCTCGGTCACATGTTAATGCCATTTGGGGGGCCGTGTCCTGGAAAAGTTTGCTAACCACTGCGTTAGTAAATTAAAACTTGCAATCTTTCGCAAATTGCTGTGGAACATGAGCAAAGATGTACTTAATTAAGGATATTATTATTATTATTATTATTATTATTATTATTATTATTATTATTATTATTATTAATTGTGGTTTATTTCAGTTTGAAAAATAAATAGTGCCATGTTCATGTGATGCAGTTGCATCATGTGATGCAGGATTCGTTCAGGGAAGTCTCCTTAATTCCCACTCAGAGGTGGCTTTTTGAATTATTCCCATATGACCTCAAACAGCATCTTTATTTAATGATGGAATTGCAAAACACTACTTTAGGAATAATTAATAGGAACGTATCGAGCGTCCCAGCTACATGAAGCAGCATAATATACCGTATACTCGAAGCAGCATAATATACCGTATACTCGAAGCAGCATAATATACCGTATACTCGAATGTGAATCAGATAAAGAAGTAGGATAATTGGTGCATTAAAATAGACCTGAAATTCTTGGTATACTAACAAAGTCAGCAGAAGAAAGAAGAAGAAGAAAAAAAAGAGGCCAAGGGAGCCTCTGCTAAATGTGCAGCGCTTGTACTACCACTTGATACAAATGAGGATGTAAGGAGAAAGCTAGACTGCATGCATTATCTTCTCTTAAATGCCCCATTAGGCCAAAGACACAGGATTATGAGGAGGCTCATTAGTTAGCCTATTCCTCACTCTGCCATACTATCTCTTACAGCATTTCCCCTGCCGAGCTCATACAAGCTGTGTTTAAGCAAGAATGTCTACACAGCAAGAGAGAGACGGAGAAACAGAATTTACAGTACCATTCCAGATCTGGCAGATGGTCTATGTTATTGAAAATAAATAAATAAATAAATAAATAAAAACGTTCATTTCCTATTTAATTCAAGGATTTATAAGAATAAATCCCGCAACTGTGTCTCTATCTATAACTCTGCCGTACGGCTAAATTACTAACTTTCATCGCACGGCATGACAACTTGGCTAATATGCTAATGAAGGTGGCATCCTAAGCCAAATCTGATACAGCCTTGGCAATCTAAACACACATCTTTAGCATTTTCAATCCCTCGAGCTAAAACCTTCCTGGCGCACACGGGACGAGAAGGTAGGGGGCATACAGAGTGGGATTAGCTTCCCAATAGCTGTAGAGCTCTGGAGTCATGCTAGCTTAGCATCATTTCCATGTCATACACGACGGTGACATGACCGCACCGTCTCGAGCTGCCAAGTAAGCTCGACATTGAACGGTCAGTGGCCAAATGACAGGAAAGGAGGATCATGTGGATTTTCTTGCCACTCGATGCCGGGATGGAGGACGATCTGCTTTGCTTTGTCGCATCTCGGAACGATCAAGGACATAGAAACCATTTCCAAAAACTCTCCACTTCGGCTTAGGCATTTAAAATGCTGATTTGCAAGCAAGCTATGACTGGAAGCATTGTCTTTGAGGTTTTCAGGCTTATGTTCTGGACAGACAGCATTTTGGCATTTTCATTCATCCAGGTCCGGTGACAGCATCATGTCCCTTGAGACAACCAGTATGACCTTGCACTGTGTCATGTCAAAGCAAAATATTATCCCCCTCCCCCCCTTTGGGTTCGGCAAAAGACAAGCTCAAAGGTGCAAGATAGATAGAAGGAAAGAAAGCGCGTGGGAGGATTATGAAAAACAAATCCAGTGTTGTCAAGTTATATATTTCTCAACCATCGTCCGGGTGTCCTTCACTATATACAGTATATAGTAGGTGTACTTTCCTCATGAGGGTCTCCCATTACGTCTCAAAAATCAAGTTCGTTAGAGTTTGAGAGTATTGTAATTATTGCATGCATATTATTTATCGATGCATTATTTTCTTCATTGGTCGCACCTTACATCATTAGTGTCATAGGGCCTGCATAAGCCCTTCATGACCACTGGTCCAAATGTTAATAATTTAGATTTTTATTGAGTCCTGCCCTGAATAAGCTATTTCACATAACAAATGTTTACATGTAGTCCACAACACACAATAATAAAGTTTATCCTGTGCAGTTAAACTGCCCACTGTTCTTCATAAAAGTCCCCCAGGTCCGGCACATTCTTTGCTTTTCTTCTGCATATTTGAGCCCTTTCCAACAGTAGCTATATGATATATGTTCAGATCCATCTTAGAACAGCAGAACGCCAAATGCAAGTTGCTTTACAATTTCATATGGGGCAGAAGAAATGATCTCAACAGCTTCATAACATAGAGCAAAAAGTGTGCAGGTGAATCTGCTACGTTCCAATTTCTCATATTTTACTGAATAGAACGTATGAACGGAGTAAAGATTTGTATTCGTTTTTCATCACATGAGAAAATAAAGGCAATCCGCTCGGGAGCGGACTCCGGGTTTTAGAGCGTACTGTATGAAGACCGAGAAAGAGATTCTCAGTGGCTCTGAACTCGAAACTTTCTTTTTTTCTGGGGCAGGCATGTAATCTTAAGCTCATCAGTGCAGCACATTGATCACTGCCTATGAGAGAATACTAGTAAATCAATCACAGCAGCCAAGGTAAAGATAGCATAGACACAGCAGATCATCCACTCATCAATAAAGCAGCGTTTCCAATCAATGGCCTTCAGCCCTGAATCCGGCTGGGGCAATTTTACCATCGGCTTTGGAGTAAATGCAGGAGAAAATCACTGCCAGTTATCTGTTGTTTAACGCAATCAGTGACTCGGTGCCATTTTCTGTCTCTCTGTGTCTCTTTTAAATACATTTGAGGTTGCCTGATGTTAAGGTGAAAGTTCTGCCCTTGTTTTTGGAGGGGTTCTTGGGAGCAGCAACTCTGGCATTTGTAAATTAGCTGCTTGAGTGAATGAGTTGCATCCTTCATTCAGCTCGAGTCTAAAAACAATAAAGCTGGGTAACACTTTACAATAACAGACTAATAATAATGCACCGATACCCGAATTAACGCTTACTTAAACTAATGTGAACTAATGAGTTAAAGTGTGTGCTAATCACGCACTAATCAAGCGCTAACCTGAACTACGACGTGACTCTTACAGTATGAATTCATACGGGAATAACATGTGAACGTTAGCACATGTTTGTTAGGTAATGTATTAATTAACATATTCTTTCTTATAAAGCAGATTTGATTTAGTTTATTAGTTTATTAGATTAGTAGTGCGTCTTTCTACGTTCAATAAGGAGGCTCGGTGTAAATTAGGAAAGAAATCAAGCGCCATCCGGTGATGTTTGTGCACGCAGCCGTAATACGGCGAATTAAATCAACAATTTGATATTATTCCCGTTTAATTCATATTCGTTCTTATAGAGCAGGTTTGATTTAGTTTGTCCCGACTTGTTGATTACTTCATGAACTAACAAATATGTTCTCAAGTACTTAAGGTGGTCGTTATTCACGTATGAATTCAGTCATACGAGTCAGGTCATAGTTAAGGTTAGCGTGTCATTAGCTTGTGATTAGTACATGCCTTAACTCATCGTTAGTTCATATTTAAGTATTAATACATGTATTAGTGCGTGATTAATCATAAAATAAAACGCTCAATATTGGGACACGCTGGATCAAGTGCTATTTTATAAGCTACTGAATAAAGTGGGTGGAAACCATGTTGTTAAATGAAACCAAAGAGAATTGCAGTGATTCATTTGATAATTACATTTACTCCTATTCATTCAGTAAACATATATTCGTAATAAACAAGGCTCCTGTTAGACGTTTATTTCATGCTTGCCATCTTCTAAGTCATATATCACTACATGAGGCTTTTATTATTTTTTCATTTTTAAATTGTTTCTTGCTTTTATGTTGCCGTTAATTAAATTTGACGACAAATACAAAAAACGAGCGCTTGTGTGTAAAGGTGGTGATCTGTTGGAAAACATACTGTCAGAAACATTTACTCAAGAAACATCTGGCAACCTTGGAGGTGTGATTTTAATCATCTGAATGTGAAAACCAGGAAAGGAGCCTAAGCATGTACGTAACTCGACTCTGAATACGAGGAACTTTCCTCACATTAATATTGATGTCACTTTCTCTTTCTCGTACACATACTCTATTCCAGATAAGTGTACTGCTGAAATTCTGAATCTTTCATAAACAGTAGGAAATTAGCACATATCACAGACAACCTTTCTCCACGTCCTTCAGTCTCACTCAGTGCCAGAGATCCTATTTAAGGAAGCAGGCAGCCTAAAGAACAAGTATTATTCTCGCTATGAATCAACCAGGCAGCCAATTAATTATGCTGTGATTAAAGCACTGGATAACTAGATTGAAGTTAAGGAGATTGGGGTCAAAGAGTGTTAATTTATTTCTGCGAATCCCCATTTCTGACTCTTTTTTTTTTCTTTCATACACAAATTATCAAAGGCACCCTGCCATGTGCAAAGTGATTAATTCCGTCACCTAATTGTTTTCGTGTCAAACTGTTTTTGAGGGATGATGAACAATGAAACCATTTCCCTTGTATCTCCTATCCTTCCATTTTCTGCTCTCGTTCTCGTTTTCCCCGTCGCCCGCTTTTCAATTCATCTACGCCAAAAGTTGCGGCCTGAGAAAAAAAAACAACAAAATGACCTCACCGTCTTGCGAGACAGTGATGAGAAAGCGGAGCCTCAGTAGCATTCCTGATAATGTCGCCGCCTAATTCCTAACAGCAGATGAAAGAAATTCAAGCTAGAAAAAAAAAGACAGAGCGACAAGCGGGGTAATGTCGAAAAAGAAACGACAAATCAGACTGAGAGAATGAGCGCCTTGTGATGTTGTTAATTGTGAGTTTTCATACTCGTTTAAGCGGTGCCGCATCACCGGCTTGGCGCTCAAAGATTAAACTGAATCCTTCCTGCATGAACCCAGAAGGCTAATTATAAAATAACGTGCTGGCTCTTTCTCTTTCCCTTTTTTTTTTTTTCTTACCCGTTTCCGTCTAGACCTCTGTGCTTCATTATCACAGTTCTGTTTCTGGAGAGTTCGCGGAGCCGAGCTGTGAAAATCCTTCATACTTATTCATAAAGGTTTGACATTCGATCCCATTAATACAGAATTACCACACAGTGGCCATGTTTGCTTAACGGGTGAAATGAAACAGAAACAATGTCGTTTCTGTGTAACTGTTGCTGTTTTACACCGATATTACGTAACCTGCCGGCGTGGAAATTCGTAGAAGCATTTGACACGTGCTTGCTAGCATGCTAACACTGCACATTTGTAAAAAAAAACATTTTAAATAATAGAAACATGGGCTGGATCAGTATTCAAATAAAAAAAAAAAAAAAAAGAAAGAAAATTTTAGAGGAAGTTTAAAAATTGCATCTTTCTCTCAGGGTTAGCAAAGCTATCTCTCTTGACAGCCCAGAGAGCCGAGATACATCCGAGCCTCTTTCGTGTAAAAGGGGGGAGAAAAAAAACCTCCAGCTCTCTCACTTTCTCTCCGTCTGAGAGTCCCCTGACGCTAATTGTCAGAAAATAAGCAGCACAGACTGTGAAATGTAAATCACCCTCTCCTTGTTTTCCCAATCCAATCATGCTTGGGCTGAGATAGATGTGCACGTCTCGCGAGATGACCCGGCTGAAGTAGCCCGTGTAGCCTATGATTCTTTGCCAATGGCAATAATGACTGCAGTACAGAGGGATGTAATTATATTTCACATTACTCATTAGCGAGTACACATTTAAGCGAAGCGGCATAATTTTCAATCATCGACAAGGCTTTTAACTTATTATTTTCGAAGGCTTTGTATATCTTTCCTTCCGTCGCCATAAAAAAAATCTATTTCGAGTTAGAGAACAACCTAATTAGTGTGCGTCTCACGGTCCCTATTTCAAAGTGTCCTTCTTTTCAATATGTTCATATTCAGTTATGCTGTTGACTATTATAAGTTGAGGAGAAAAATAATAATAATAATAAAAAAAAAAACATTCACATTCACATTGGATAAATTATATTCCCTGGACAGTTCACTGGAAAAAGTGTTTACTTCTACTCCCCCAATTCCAAAAAAGTTGGGACGCTGTGTAAAATGTAAATAAAAACAGAACGTGAGGATTTGCAAATCTCATGAATCCGTATGTTATTCAGAGTCGAACATAGAAAACATATCAAGTGTTTAAACTGAGGAAATGTACCGTTTTAAGGGAAAAATAAAGGTCATTTTGAATTTGATGGCCACTACACGTCTCAAAAAAGTTGGGACGAGGGCAACAAAAGGCTGGAAAAGTAAGTGTCACTAAAACGAAACAGCTGGAGGAACATTTTGCAAATAATTAGGTTCATTTGAAACAGGTCAGTAACATGATTGGGTAGAAAAAGAGTATCTTGGAGAGTCTCTCAGAAGTAAAGATGGGATGGAATCTGGATGTTCTCTAAAACCTGTATGTACAGTTTAGCACTGCTGGTGCCTTTCCAGATGTACAAGCTGCCCATTCCATAGGCACTAATGCACCCCCATTCCATCAGAGATGCAGGACTGTCCCTCTCCTCTTTAGTGTTCTTTAGTCCTCTTTAGTTTAGAGGACGTGGCGTCCATGGTTTCCAAAAACAATTTCAAATTTCCATTCGTCTGACCACAAAACAGTTTTACATTTTGCCACGGTCCATTTTAAATGAGCTTTGGCCCAGAGAAGTTATCTACAAAGTGAACAAAGAACATTTCAGACACAACAAACGTCTATTGTTGACTTTTTCTACTGAGAATTACCAAACAAGGCCGATAATTTATCCTACCCCTTCATCATTTGCAGGATGGTTTTAATTAGAAGATAATAAATAAGGTCTGCGTGGAATACAGAGGTCGTCATGACCTCATTGAAGCCTAAACTTCTATGAGTATATAAACAGTTTTCACTTTATACACTTTATAGTACCGAGTTTCCTGCTTATATTCCTTGAAATATCCTTAATTCTTCCACGCTTCTGTTATTAAATTGTCCAACAATTAAAAAGAGCTAAAATGTACCCATAAATTATTAAAAACTCATCAAATCAGGTTTTATAGTCTAGACCTACTTCAGGGCCAGTGATGTAGCATGAATTGAAATGGGCAATAAATTCTGCTGCTGATGTCAAAGTCTGCAGCGATGGCATTTTTGCCATCTCCCCAAAGATGCCGTTTCTGTAGCACTTTAATTTGAAACAATGTCCCAGTGTGCTATAAGCAGAGAGCAGTCACGTAGAGCCTTTCTCCCCGGGGAAGCCGGGGCTCAGAGGAGGCCGGCTATTTGTCATTTCCTACCAGATATAGTGCAACCTTGGCAAAGAAGAACACAACGAATCATCAGGAACTAAAGTTTGGGTGAATTCAATGACACCTCGTTGAGGTCCTTTAGCACGGGAGGCCTCGTTAGAGCAGAAGGACGAGAGGACGTAAATTATGCGTGTTAGTACAGAATGCAGAGGAGTTTCAGCATGTCTTTATACTTCGGTGAACATAGAGATGTTTCTACAGTTGCCAGGTTGGAAATATCGATTCAAACCTTTCTGACTGAGGATATAATTGAAAGAGGATGATTACACTTTGTCTCAGGAAAAAAAAAAAACAGCAGTTGGTAAAATGGCAAAGCTGTGCACTGTCAGGTAACAAATCTTGTTGCTAGCTTCATCAATAGAGGCGTGGGATTAATCCTGTTTCATTACTACGCACCCCCGTAGTTATGTTCTTCACCTGCTGCTTCGGCTGAAGTCCCGTGTTAATCATGCGGAACTTCCAAATCCCATCATGGTGATGATAAAGTGCCACTCTGAGCAAAAAAATGCCAACCTGGCTGTGAAAGATTAGCATAAAATCTTTGGTAGGAGAGCGATAGATCTTTACGATTATCCACAGTATCGCTAAGTGTTAGCTTTCTTTTTTTTTTTTGTATCATGAGTGTGAGCTTGGTATCGTACCAAACACTATCAAAATGCAAATAATAATAATAATAATAATAATAATAATAATAATAATAATAATAATAATAATGTAATGCTAAATATAAAAACTAGCAGGGCTAACTAGTTAGCATAAAAATCCTTGCTAACTGAGCATAAATCTCCACGAGTAGCCTCGATCTTCTTGTAATTGCTATGTGTTTCTTTATTTCAGGTATTGTGATTCACTGGAGTGCTTGAAAGATTTAATGCTGCCTTTTATTTAATAAACGTATTTATACAAATGAACTCATTTCGTCCTTCACGTTCCTGACTCCGAACATTCATCGCACAATTACTTTCACCTTACGTCAAGTGTAATCCTCTAATGGACAACCGTCCCTGAGGCAAAGATAGTAGGGCATCATACATTTCTGAAAGCATTAATCCGCTTACAATATCTGGGTAAAGCAAGCGGATGCTGCCTTTTTCCGAACAGACCAGCCGCCGTCACAGGAGGCCCAGATTGGAAGATGGTGCATGTTGTTTTTTTTTTTTCTGTTGTTGTTGTTAATTAACAGATTTCAGGTGAATGGTGAAATCGCGGTAGGATCTCTCTGCGCACCCTTCACCGCCTTTGTCCGTGTGCTTTTGTAAACTGAGGAAGCTGAGCATTCAGAGTCGCAGTAATTGTCCAAACATCACACGCTGTAGTACTGGAACTGAACATCCATAAATTGCCTCCTGAAAATGTAAAAAAAAAAATTATAAAAGGAGCCAAAATGCTATTCATGTGTAAAAGATTAACCTTTTTGCCCGCTGCGTTTTGACGGTAGCGCTAGCTGTCGGCTCGCTGATAAAAATTTAAGCATTGTGCAAATACAGGTAGCTCGTTTGCTTCAGGGTTTTAGAGGTCAAAAGTTCACATTTTGGTTATTAACAACAATGCAGCAGAAGCACATAAAGGCTGAAGCCGTCCCTTGTCTTGCAGAAAAATCGCATACTGTGATCGTTCTGTATGATTCCCACATGTGATTATGATTATGTGTGAAAGTACATATCAGCACGTTATGCCTTGAAATTTCACGTGACATCTTGGGAATGATGTGATAAAAATGATTCAAATAAATGAATCATGGATCACCGGTGAAAATAACAGAATCATAAATGTATCATGAAGACATTGAACTAATTCAAATAATCATGACAATAAATGATTGTCTTGAAGTGAATGAATGAATGAATGAATGAATGAATGAAATGTCTTGAAATTTATTAAGTTTTAAATGAATCACGTGTATAACAAAACACACGTGAATATAAATGAATCATGCGTATTAAAATCACAGGTAAACTTAAGTGAATCATTTTTATAAGAAAATGCAATCAAAAACCTAATGAACTGTGTAAAACGTGACAAGAAAATAAGTGATTCATGCACAGAAAATCAAATGATTCAAACAATCAGCAAATGAAAACAAAGGAATCATGTGACTGAATCATGTGAAAACGTTAAAAGATGAATCTTGTGTTAAACTATCACGTGGAAATGAATGATTCATATCTCAAAAAAATCACGTGAATGATTCATGTCTAAGAATCACTTGAAAAAAGGAACGTGAAAAGAAATGATTCGTGTGTGAAAATAAATTAATCGTGCTTAAAGTGACATAAATGAAAATAAATGATTCATGTCTCACAAAATCATATATGAACACCAATGAATGGTGTGAAAGATTGACTTGTGAAAAACAAACCCTAGAACTGAATTTGACAAAATTTACGTGTGACAATAAATGCTGTGAGCGAATCACATGTGAAAACAAATGAATCCTGTGTAAAGCAATCACGTGAAAATAAACGATTCATGTGTCAAAAAAAATCGCACGTGAATGATTCATGTCGAGAAAATCATGTGAAAATCAATGATTTTGTGTCTTTAAAAAAGGCGTGAAAAACGAATCATGCTAGAAGTGAAGTGAAAATAAATTATTTATGTTTCACAAAATCATATATACAAATGAATGGTGTGAAAGATTGAATCGTGAAAAACAAACCGGCGAAAGAATGACATGAATCAGTGGTTTTCAAAGTGGTGGCCGTGGCCCTCTTGGGGGCCGCCAGGGGGCGCCAGGGGGGCCTCAACAATTTGGTGTGAAAAATAAATTCTCAGTCTCAGACAACCACACACACACACACACACACACACACACACACACACACACACAATCAATTCCTAATGTAATGTAATGTAAATACGTAAGATGTAATTATTAATAAAAATTAAGAGGGGCCTCGGTCAAATGTTAATGCCATTTGGGGGACCTTGCCCTGGAAAAGTTTGGAAACCACTGACGTGAAGAACAAATCATGAACAATTTATCGTGTTAAAAGTGAAGTGAAAATAAATGATTCATGTCTCGAAAACTTATATATGAACACAAAATGAATCATCTGTGAAAAAGCATGTACAAACAAATGATTCAAAACACACATGAAACAAATGATTCAAATTACACTTAATCAAATGATTGAAATCACACTTAATCAAATGATTCAAATCACAAATGAAACAAATGATTCAAATCACACATGGATCAAGTGATTCAAATCACACATGAATCAAATGACTAAAATCACACATGAAACAAATGATTCAAATCACACATGGATCAAATGATTCAAATCACACTTAATCAAATGATTCAAATCACACTTGAATCAAATGATTCAAATCACACATGAAACAAATGACTCAAATCACACATGAAACAAATGATTCAAATCACACATGGATCAAGTGATTCAAATCACACATGAATCAAATGATTCAAATCACACATTAAACAAATGATTCAAATCACACATGGATCAAATGATTCAAATCACACTTAATCAAATGATTCAAATCACACATGAATCAAATGATTCAAATCACACATGAATCAAATGATTCAAATCACACATGAAACAAATGATTCAAATCACACATGGATCAAGTGATTCAAATCACACATGAATCAAATGATTCAAATCACACACGAAACAAATGATTCAAATCACACTTAATCAAATGATTGAAATCACACTTAATCAAATGATTCAAATCACACATGAAACAAATGATTCAAAACACACATGAATCAAATGATTCAAATCACACATGAATCAAATGTCTCAAATCACACATGAAACAAATGATTCAAATCACACATGGATCAAGTGATACAAATCACACATGAATCAAATGATTCAAATCACAACTGAAACAAATGATTAAAATCACACATGAATCAAATGATTCAAATCACACATGAAACAAATGATTCAAATCAATAATTCATAGCTCTAAAACAAACACGTGATAACAAATGAATCATGTGTATGACATGTTCATGTGACGTTTATGTGAGGCTTAGTCCAGAGCTTCTTGTCTCACAGTGAGGGGACGGGCCTGAGTGACTCTGAGGGCATCTTCACTGTCAATCTGTGAAGTAATTACAGCTGTGTCCAGCACAGTTTAGAGCAGAAATCCACTCGAACGGAAACTGTCTAGCTTCATTTTGCACCTAAGTCCCCTAGATATGGCAACTAAAGCCGCAGAAGATGATCTGTCTTTGTTGTCAGCCACAGCCACTTAACAAGGAGAAAAATATCAGTGTAGCTCCTGCTCAGGGTGATCCGGTCTCTATTTACCCAAGGAACCCGAGACAGATGGGATCTTGGCCTTTACAACTGGCTGTGAGTGCCACAGTCGGATTTTTGAGAGGTCTCACTCATCAAAATGGTCCATTACACAGCAGAGAAACATTAAGCAACGTCCACCTCACAGGTGCTGCAGCCATGAGGAACACCGGCCGCTGATGGATGATCCCGGGTGACGCTCGCCGGATTCAGTGTTGTTTATACAGCTGATCATCTCACGGAAAAACCCCTCCATTAATTCTGCGATCACGACACGCTCTCGTGAAACATTCACAGATCTTCTAACGAGCGAAACGTAAAACCTCACCCTCAGCTTCACTACACAGTCTTACACTTCAGGAATGCTGGGTAATTTAACTACGATTATGGGACTACTTCACTGTAATGATTTCTATTCTTGTGATCTTATGGAGGGAAACGATCCTACTGCACTGCGCACAGATTTAGGGTGCTATAAGAAATGAGTGCAAGAAGGAAATTATGGATTTTATAATCATGGCAAAGTAATAAATGCTAAAAATGCTAAATGTTTCACCTTTTTAAGATCTTTTTAATTTTATTCCATTTGTAACTTTATACATGTTGGTGTGTGTGAATTCTTAGGAAGTTTATATTATTTGTTTTTGTTTATTTGTTTATGTTTCTCTTTAGCTATTTGCTTTTGCAGTGTTTTAGATTTGTTTAATTCAGTTTTACGATTTTAAATTAAATAGACAGACAGACAGGTAGACAGACAGACAGACAGATAGATAGATAGATAGATAGATAGATAGATAGATAGATAGATAGATAGATAGATAGATAGATAGATAGATAGATAGACAGACACACATATAGATAGATAGATAGATAGATAGATAGATAGATAGATAGATAGACGGACGGACAGACAGACAGACAGACACACATATAGATAGATAGATAGATAGATAGATAGATAGATAGATAGATAGATAGATAGATAGATAGATAGATAGATAGATAGATAGACAAACAGACACACATATAGACAGACAGACAGACAGATAGACAGATAGATAGATAGATAGATAGATAGATAGATAGATAGATAGACAAACACACATATAGATAGATAGGTAGATAGATAGACAGACACACATATAGATAGATAGATAGATAGATAGATAGATAGAGATCAATCGATAGGTAGATATAGATAGACAGACAGATAGATAGACAAACACACATATAGATAGATAGATAGATAGATAGATAGATAGATAGATAGATAGATAGATAGATAGATAGATAGATAGACGGACGGACATATAGACAGACAGACAGACATATAGATAGATAG
>JAFFST010044980.1:6178-24072 GCA_022414735.1 Noturus placidus | reverse complement strand
ATAATTATTATTATTATTATTATTATTATTATTATTATTATTATTATTATTATTATTATTATTATTATTATTATTATTATAATAAAATATTACCAAGTGGCCTATTAATCATTAATCCACAGGAGAAATTACTGTCAAAAATTTTCAATAGACAAATTGCTAAATGTTCTGCACTTATATAGTGCTTCCAAAATGCTTTACACTGGTTTTACATTCACACTCACACACTCACTCACACACCAATGGGAGCAGAGCTGCCATGCAAGGCGCTAACTTGCCATTGGGAGCAACTTGGGGTTCAGTGTCTCGCCGAAGGACACTTCGGCATGTGGATTCATCCGCGCCAGGAATCGGACCGCCAACCCTACGATTAGTGGACAACCTGCTCAACCACCTGAGCCACAGCTGCACACAAATCCATACATCCATCCATTTTCCACACAGCTTATCCTACACAGGGTCACGGACAGCCTGAAGCCTATCCCAGGGGACTCGGCGCACAAGCCAGGAGACACCCTGGATGGGGTATCAGTCCATCACAAGGCTGTTGAGGTTGTGCTGGGGGGAAAAAAACCCAAATACTTGCACGGAAAACATTAAAACATTTAAAATTGGGCCTTTTTTGTTTGTTTTTTTTGTTTGTTTTTTAGACAGAGTGAAGTTTTCTGTGAGGACACATTTGACATATTTTTTTATTTTTTTTAAAGAGTCTCCAATTACACCCAGAGGGAAAGCTGTACGTCTTGGTAACATGACAAGCTTGTGAGCGAACAACCGTTTAGAGCTGCTCTAATGTAAGCGATAACAGGAAATAACTTGCTTCAACAATATTTTCCTAATAAAATAAGCACACCCTCTCCCTCCTCCCTCCTCTTCCCTCCATGTGTTTTATTCCTCACTTATGAGCCTTGGCCAATATTACTATTGTGTCCACAAGCTATTATGCGCGAAATAAGTGGAAACCACAATTCTAACAAAATAGTCCATTATTCTCTTCTCATAAAACAAGTCTTTAATCATTTTCCATGACAGGAAAATTATTCCCTCAAAGAGGATTATGACTGAGTATGACCAGCCAGCCAGGCTGTCAGGGAAGAAAGGGTGTTCACTGTATCTGTTCTGTATCGACCTTATATTTGTAGTTCGTATGCAAAGCCTGTCTCGTTTCTCTTTGACTTTTTTTTCCGCGAGTTTAGAGTGTATCTCCTTTTGATGTGAGCAAGTCTATAGACCTTTTATGACGAGCATTCAGCCTCTGCTCCGTGGGGAATCTCTCGTGTTGCACGCAAACTAAAATGTTTGCCATGTTTAATGATGCACAAAATGCTCCTGAGTAAAAGTTATTTATCTTTATCGCCGCCCTCCTGAAGTGCTGTCAGTTCAACGGGGCGAAATTACTTGCTGACTGTAAACGGAGGTGACATCGCTTCCACGCCACAAGACAAGGACCGCTTCTGTTAAATTACATTTAATGCGCGGTTATCTTTTGTTGTTCCAGTCTGTGTCCTTCGGTAGGACTGATAGCAATGTTGACATTAAATATTAACAGTTTATTAAAGGCGATAACGATGGGGAGCTACAGGAAGGCATCTGTTTTACATATGGCCTACCAAATAAGTAGGAACAATATGAGAAATATATGAAATTAACATCTGAGATATGAAATATGGTTTAGAGCCTGTCAATATCCCAGTTTTGACTCATTTCTCGACAACAGGCTATGCTAACTCTTCCCTCATTTTGGCGAATGAGAGCAGTGGAGAGATGACTGATTATCTAATCACACACGGGTGAGCTGCAGCGCCATGCCGGCCCATTAATCATGCTATAGCCTGGCCTTTCAGTCAAATCAGCTCCAGTTTCCCAAATCCCCTGAAATTACCCAGACGCAACCTAATGCCATCGTCCATGCACATTCATGAGGCATAGGAAACTAATCGGAAGCCTCCAGAAAATCTGAGCTAAATGTTCTGCCACTTTCCCTCCGTCTGTTTTGCTTTGTTACCGCGGCACGCTCGACGCATCATTACCCACCAGCATGATTTTATTTGTATTTAAAAGTATTCAGGGCCAGTTTAGCGGATTACCGACGGGGAAGTTTTCTTAATTTAGTGCTTAGCGTTTCATTGTATGACTGTCAGTCCAAAGTATTGTGGAAAGTCTTTGTTAGCGTAGGAACGTGTGGGATATGGGTCAAAAGGAGGCGTGGGTATATAATGCAAACGCAATCTTCTCACTCCTACTCGTCCAAGTCTTTGGAGAGCAACACAATAGCAGTGTGGGCTATTTTTCCAACAATGATTATGCTTACTTGTGGGCTAAAATGCAGATCGGATGAAATAAACTGGCATGTATAGCGCGTAGAGCAAAGGATGATGGTTACCGTGCAGCTCTCCAGGGTTTGAAATGGAGAAGTGGTCCTGTCGGATGGAGCAGCTGAGCTCATTGTGCCTGTGGCCGTGTTGGACCTCCATCAGAGAGGGAAAAAATACCATTCGGTCTGTGTTGTGCTCATGGAAAGCGATCAATACGGCACCTCATCATAGCATATACGAGAGCACAATTGCCAAGAGATGAAAACAGTCACAGTACATTTAAATAGCACAATTTACTGCAGGCAGAATTCTGTTTGAAATATACACAGATATTCAGTGAACTCTCAATGGTTTATGATCGTGCAGTTTGTCGAGTGTGACAACAAGGCCTCTGGATTTAATGTTCTATCTATCTGCATAAATGTGATCTGAAACATCAAGTAGGCAAAGATAACCCGATTAAATAAATGAGACAGAAATATTTTTCTTGGTCATTTATTTATTGAGGAAAATGATCCAATACTATCCAATACAATTCGCAGTTAATTTGAAGGTGAAATTAGAGTCAGGTGTTTTCTGAGGACCTCAGATAGAGTTGTTGATGCTCACCGGACTAGAAAAGGTTACAAAACCTATTGGCTGATGTTAATGTTCATGAGTCCACCAGCAGGGTTCATGGAGAAAGCCACTGCTCTCCAAAAAGAACATTGCTGCCGGTCTACAGTTTGCTAAAGATCACATGGACAAGCCAGAAGGCTACTGGAAAAATGTTTTGTGGATAGATGAGACAAAAATACAACATTTGGTTTAAATTAGAAGCGTTATGTTTGGAGAAATGAAAATACTGTATTCCAGCATAAGAACATTATCCCATCTGTGAAACATGGTGGTGGTAGTATTATGGTTTGGGGCTGTTTTGCTGCATCTGGGGCAGGACGACTCGACATCATTGATGGAACAATGAATTCTGAATTATACCAGTGAATTCTAAAGGATTCTAAAGTCAAAGTCCTGACCTTAATCCAATAGAAATGTTGTGGATGGACCTGAAGCGAGCAGTGCATGTGAGGAGACCCACCAACATCCCAGAGATGAAGCTGTTCTGTACTGAGGAATGGGATAAAATTCCTCCAAGCTGATGTGCAGGACTGATCAACAGTTACCCCAAACGTTTATCTGCAGTTATTACTGCTCAAGCGGGTCACACCAGATTCTGAAAGCAAAGGTTCACATACTTGTGCCGCTCACAGATATGTAACATTGGATCAATTTCCTCAATAAATAAATGACCAAGGACTTGTGTGAAAATCTGATGATGATTTAGGTCATATTTATGCAGAAATATAGAAAACTACTGTATGTAGGGTTTACAAACTTTCAAGCACCTTCTTTCAGTAACTGAACACAAAAATTATAGAGTTGTGTGTATAAATTATAGAGTTGTGTGTATAAATTATAGAGTTGAGTATATATATATATATATATATATATATATACACAACTCTATAATTTTTGTGGAATCTTGTGGAACATACATGAAACAAGTCAGTTCCTGTTATCAATTAAAATGCCAGCCTTTCTATGTTTTCTGTCTGGAAGTTCCATCCATCCTCTACCGCTTACTCCTTTATCAGGCTCACGGGGGAACCTGGAGCCTATCCCAGGAGGCATCGGGCACAAGGCGGGGTACACCCTGGACAGAGTGCCAGTCCATCACAGGGCACAATCACATACACACTCACACACACATTCATACACTACGGACACTTTAGACACGCCAATCAGACTACCATGCATGTGTTTGGACTGGTTTGGGGGAGGAAAACGGAGTGCCTGGAGGAAACCCCCAATACACGGGGAGAACATGCAAACTCCGCACACACGGCCCCGGCGGGACTCGAGCCCCGGACCCTGGAGGTGTGAGGCGTACACGCTAACCACTAAGCCACCTGTCTGGAAGTTAATTTTTAAGTAAAAAAAGAAAAAAAAAAAACACACAAATTTTCATGTTACTTAATTCTCCGTCCTGAAGACTTCCATATATTAAAAAATAACTAGCTAGCTAGTAGAAGGCTTTTAGCTGTGTATCAAACCACTTCGTATGACCATACACCTCCTGGTGTGTGCGATGTAGTAATCCAGATTGGCTCAGTATTTTCAGTGGATTCATAAATGAGAGTTCTGTTTGATCCAAATGCTGTTTTGTATTTTCCATTAAAAATGCATGTGATGTAAACGATAGAGCTAGATGGCATGAGTGCCACCACAGACGAAGTCTCAGAAATGCCTGCTTGATGAGAGAATGGTCAGACTGAGTCAAAGTTAACAGGAAGGCTACAGTAACTCAAATAACCACTCGTTACAACCGTGGTGAGCAGAAAATACGCAACAATCTCAGAACACGCAACAAATTGGAATGGATGAGCTACAAGAGCAGAAGACAACATCAAGTTTCAGTCCTGGAATCTGAGACTACAGTGGGGACAGACTCACTGACCCGGGACAGATGAAGATTGGAACAAGATCATTTGATTGGCTGATTGGATAAATGCACATATGCTGTATTTGATTTGAGACATGGTTAAGGTTTATGGTACGTTTCAGTTTAAAATAACAGTTGGATTGTCAGTTTTTCCCACAGACTGCTTTAGCAATTTTGTCTTCCATTTTCTCCCAATTTGCTCATTTGCCAATTACCACCCACTAGCGAAGACTCCCATTTAGCATGTGCTTCCTCTGAGACATGTAAAGCCAGAAAATTGATCTGTGTTCTGCTGTCTTGTTTACTTTAACCCTTGGCTTGTTCGCATTTACTCTTTTGGATTGTGCTTTTGCACTAATTGTGTTTCGAGTGTTTTTGTTTGTTTGTTTGCGACTTTGATTGGAACGAACGCTGGTCTGTTGGAAGCCAAGGAAATTTCGATTTGACTGAAGATCGCACTACCGAGCCTCCTACTTCATTAGCTATACCAAAAGTCTTCAAATTTGCAGTGAATAAAGCAATAAAGTCCAAAAGTTTTTTTTTTTTTAAACAAACCACAAGATCCAATACAGGCCTATCAAGCTGTCATAATGAGTGTGTTTGCTCTGAACCCAGCAGCTCACACCTTAATAATTGAACATTCTGTCAGGTCAAGGCTAGTATTCAATGATACATTCATATTATTCACAGTCTTTGCCGAGTTTGACGGAAGCGTAGATGTTCTGCACACTTCAGATTTGTCGTCCCGCTTGCAGACAGTCAGGCAGCATCGTGCTCACTGTGTGAAGACTCAAAGTTTATTAGGCTCTCTACTTTTGCAAGCCCTCTGAGCCATACGCCTTATTTTGCCATTCCCTTTCATGTTCGCAGAATAAACTTATCAGTTTAATGCAGTCTTCCAGATATCACACTGATTCCCATTCCCTCTGGCCCTTCCGGAAACTTCGGCTGAAGATGAAAGCCGGAGCGAAGAGGAGAAGAATATGCACTTTTAAACATGCGCTCGGCTCATAAGCAGGCCTGGGTGACGCGGCAGGGTTCAGCGAGAGGTCAAGAGAAGATTACAGGAACGGCGTGTCTGCTTTGAAGGAAAGAAGGATGAGGGCTGGTATCTGCATTGCCCTGCATGGCACTGACTGCAGGAAGGGATCAGACCTGCTATGCACGTATATCACTGCGCAAGTCTTGTATCTAATGAACGCCTTATAAGTGTCGACGGTGCTTTTTAAGGTCTAAGACGTATGCAGAATTTTTAGTTTGTGCTTAGTGTGCATGCTTTAAGGCGTATAAGAATCAAGCACGTGGTGTTGTTGGAAAACAACCAATCACGCAGTTTTGTGAACCTGATATGATCATTTTCCTATTTCAGCATGTCTTTTATTCTTCTTTCGCTACTTCCAGATACCCAGGATTGCCAGAGGACTATGGCTGGGATGCCAGAAAGATAAAAATCCAACTCAGTTTTGCCTAAATGTAATGAAATGAATCAAGTCATGTTTCATGTGCGACACGTGGATGATTAATTTTGAGCTACAAAGCTAATATTGTAGAGGTAGAATTAGACATAATGAAAGTTGATCCCACCGAAAATCTGGAAAAATTTGTACATTTCATTTTTGGCTGATCTCCTTGGATCCGCTGATGTTTGTTTTTAATTAAGAAAAAAAATGTAAAAACAGCATATTTTGGGCTTTGAAAACGAATCGCACCGTAAATTCATTTCAGGTCTGCCAAGATTGTCTGACACTGATTAAAAAATAAATAAATAAATAAATAAATAAATAAATAAGAAGTGTTGGCTTGGTGTATGCTTTCTAAAACACAAAACATGCTTCTTGGCTTTGAAATTAAATGCTCAGTCTGTTTTTGGACTTGCCTGCTGATGGGTTGGCACGTCGACTCTCTGAAAGTAAGCATACTCTGCCTTGAATTGCTGAAAAATTCGAGGTTCTTTTTTTTTTTTGGGATTAATTTAGCTTCAACTGCTCCAAGAGAACCCTGACATATTTTGTTGATGAGCATATTGAACACTGTGCGAAGCATGTCAGCGTTCCCATGTCAGCCGTGCCAGATGTCGCTCGGTAGTGATGGCGTGTTATTGAGAGTCAAGCCTCGCTTTGGTGAGGTAATGCAGGCAGCTGGCTACGAAAACGCAGCATCCGGTGACATATCATTCAGACAAATATCCAAATGTCACGTGTACTGCACGGAGCAAGAACTTTCACTGACACGGCTCAGTTTCTTTACGTCATTTATCATGCGTTTCAGCCTAAATAAAGACAGACTGAAAGAAGCGAAAAATAAAACGGTGTGAGCATTTCCTACTTGGAAACGCTTGGAGTTTCAAGACGACGTTCAAAAGAATTCCAGACAGCTGCTTCTACTAATTTATTTATGTTCACTAATTACAAGGTGTTCTACCACACTACTGTTGAATTCTCGATTCTGATTGGTCAGAAGGTGTTGATTCATGTTCTGTAACAGCAGCTCTGACAGTAGTTCCTTCGTTTAATACGATATACTTACAACATGACGTTTGTAATCATTTATATGGAGACGAGTCGTTTCTTGTGAGGAGATGTTTAATTGGCATTTTTGGAAGGAGTCTCCATTGGTAGTGCTTTGAAACAAAAGTAAATCCGTAACTTTTTCGTAAATTATAAAACAGGAAACAGGAAACTCGGAGCGGTTGGGAACAAGACATCTACGTTTTATTATTATTATTATCCATCCATCCATCCTCTACCGCTTACTCCTTTATCAGGGTCACGGGGGAACCTGGAGTCTATCCCAGGGAGCATCAGGCACAAGGCGGGGTACACCCTGGACAGGGTGCCAGTCCATCGCAGGGTACAATCACTTACACAACCACACACACATTCATACATTACGGACACTTTAGACACGCCAATCAGATTAACATGCATGTCTTTGGGCTGGGGGAGGAAACCGGAGTACACGGGGAGAACATGCAAACTCCACACACACATGGCCCTGGCGAGACTCGAACCCCGGACGTGTGAGGCGGACGTGCTAACCACTAAGCCACCATGCGCCTATTATTATTATTATTATTATTATTATTATTCGTCTAAAATATGCACTGCATTATATGGGAAATTCTCGCAGTTTATTATTATCACTTATTCGGAAAAGTTATAGTCTCGGGCCTCAATTTTCATATCAATTTGATGTGGAAGATTCTCATTGTGCAATAATTTAATGTAGCTGGTATGTGTTCAGACTACTTTAATAATACCGCTGCTGGTGTGAAAACGTTGCTCCTGGCTGTGCGTGAAGCTTGCAGTATTTCTGTTTAATATTGCTGTGTGGTTCTCAGGGGAGAGAGAAGCCAGACACTTCAGGCCTTGTAAATTCAGCTGAAAACGAGGCCTCACTGGGAACACCCGCTCTACACTCTTCTCTTCTCGCTGCCTTTAGAAAGCGGTGTAGATAGCGGTATTCTTTTTTGTTTGGTTTTTTTTTTTTTTTTTTTGACAGAAATGCAATATTTACTGGCTTCTGAATTATTACACTATAGTGATCATAAATGTCCAGGGTTTCAGATAACTTTTGAGACACATTTGTCTTTGTGGAATGATTTCTTTTTCAGACCGGGCGGTGACATAACGTTGCTTGTGATCAATATTACTTGTCCGGGTTGCAATTAGTTGGGAATTAATCATTGCCCAAGGGTGTCTAAGGTGGTAAATAATGCCAGGACGAGACCCTCGAACTAGAGCCGAGTTTGGAGAATCAAACGTGGCAGCCGAGGGAAGAAAAACATTTTCAGATCAATCAAAATGTTTTTCTATGCAAGTTTTTAGAAATGTGGGGAAGGATCCCAGAATCGACCCTTGATGGATGCCTGCTTGTAGCTCTGTGTGTGTGTGTGTGTGTGTGTGTGTGTGTGTGTGTGTGTATACTAGAATCGATAGAATGATTCATCTCAAGAGCTTTAATGGCAACCCACTGTGGGTGCCATAGCTCCATGGACCTTTTATTTGCCAGTAATGCCATTTGATATGTTCCTTCGATTCGCTCTGTATCCCCCCTAGAGAGCTACGGCATTACAAGCCACCTCAAAGCAGACAACAAACAAGACCATTTATGATTTTTTTTCCCTCTCCCTACTGCTTGCTAATGCAGGACAGGAAGAAAAAAATCCATGGAATAATCAATACTGTCGCAAGCACATAGACCCATAATGCAACGTCTAGTGCATAATTGCAACGCTAATGCATATTAACGCTCCAATGAGGTAATAACTTGTTTCATTTCTTTACCTCTCTTTTTAAATTGCACACTGTGCTGCTAAAATTAAGCGAATTTAATCCAGTCCGTGAGCACATATGCTGGATTGCCTACTGAGTTGCGCTTGAAAATAAATCTGAGCTTCAGTCTGAAAAGAGTTATCGATTTCCTGCTTCATCCGTGCAAACATTAGCAGAGTGATTAGCAGGTTTTCTTGCAGTCTAGGTAGGAAAGTTTAGAGTGTAGAGGGAACCAGACATACTTGTGGTCATTTTTATGATTTCTCATGCATGCTAGCCAAACATTTTGACATACATGCCAATTTAAGGGCATGAGCTCAGAAAGGTTAGCAGAAATGATCGTCATGTTTTGTTACAGCTAACATAGTGGGTAATATGTGTGTGTTTGATATCCAGTTAATTAATAGCTGCTATAATATCTTATTTTAAAAATATACAATAATGATCAATACCAGATACATTATTCAAGTTGGATTCCTTAACGCAGTTTGGTGGAATTTAGCCTGTGCAGCTTACTCAAATGGAAATTAATATTCATGTGGCTAGGTAAGATAATAATATGGAATTTAATGCTGCTTTTGAATGAATGAATGAATGAACCAATCAACAAAGGATTCGACCATGAAAAGAACAAACCGACTAACAAATGAAAGAACCAGCCAACTAAACAAATAATCCAACTAACCAACAAATGAATCCACCAAAACAAAACAAACAATCAACGGATGAATGAACCAACCAACCAACAGATGATTCAACCAACAAATAAAAGAACCAGCCAGCTAAACAACAAACAAACAAACAAATAAAAGAACGAACCAACTAATCAACAAACAAACAAATGAAAGAATGATCCAACTAAACAACAAACAAACAAACAAACAAACAAATGAAAGAACAAACCAACTAAACAACAAACAAGCCAACAAATGAAAGAACAAACCAACTAATCAACAAACAAACAAATGAAAGAATAAACAAACTAAACAACAAACAAACAAACAAACAAATGAAAGAACAAACCAACTAAACAACAAACAAACAAACCAACAAATGAAAGAACGAACCAACTAAACAACAAACAAACAAACCAACAAATGAAAGAACGAACCAACTAAACAACAAACAAATAAGCAAATAAACCAACAAATTAAAGAACGAACCAACTAATCAACAAACAAACAAATGAAAGAATGATCCAACTAAACAACAAACAAACAAACAAATGAAAGAACGGACCAACTAAACAACAAACAAGCCAACAAATGAAAGAACAAATCAACTAATCAACAAACAAACAAATGAAAGAACGAACAAACTAAACAACAAACAAACAAACAAATGAAAGAACAAACCAACTAAACAACAAACAAACAAGCAAATAAACCAACAAATGAAAGAACGAACCAACTAAACAACAAACAAACAAGCAAATAAACCAACAAATTAAAGAACGAACCAACTAATCAACAAACAAACAAATGAAAGAATGATCCAACTAAACAACAAACAAACAAACAAATGAAAGAACGAACCAACTAAACAACAAACAAACAAACAAATGAAAGAACGAACAAACTAAACAACAAACAAACAAACAAACAAATGAAAGAACAAACCAACTAAACAACAAACAAACAAACCAACAAATGAAAGAACGAACCAACTAAACAACAAACAAACAAACCAACAAATGATTGGCCCTGAAGGTTTTAGCATCAGTTTTAAAAATCCATAAATCACTGTTATGTGCATTATAAAGGTTGTACATTATTTAAACACATTGAAAATATGGAATTGATAAATAATATCTCTTTTAAACACATAAAAATCTCCAAAAGTAGAGTTACCGGAGGTGGTGGAATTGTGGGTTAAATGGGTACAAATTGATTTTGTATTAAATTTATGAAGTATCAAATTTGAAATGATGAATTTTGCATGGAGTGCTGTGGGAGATTATCGAGACGCATTGGTTTTTGTCTTTGGTTTAGACGTGTTTGGTTTCAAATCCGGCGCCAGTTGAATACCGGCATGAAATAAATCAACTCAGCTTTTTTTTATTTTTTTTAATACAATATACCTCTTGGTTTGTAAGAACGCTGCTTCTCTCTTGTTGTTCACATTTTATGTTGAATTCTTCCTATAATATAAACCCTTAAGGGCTGTGCTTCAAACATAACACTCTTAGAATGGCGTCGTGAAAAATAACATGTTTATTGCTCTCTTACTGCCAGTTAATCTTATTCCTGCCCAGAGCACTGCAAAGTCCACTTAGCCAAGATGCTTTCTGAACATCGATATTTGTTTCAACAAGCTTCTTTTTTTCATGACGGCTTTATTTACCCAGTTTGTGCTTAAGAATTCTGATGTTAACGGCTCTACTTCATTCTCAAAATATATGATGTAAACTTTTTTCCACATAGAGGTGGTCCATAACATTATAAAAGGACTAAAAATGTACAAATACCTATATCTTTACAGTTATACTGAAGGCTAATTTAATGTACGAAAGGTTGCGCCAATAATAGAAGTCCAAATATGGTCAGTTTGTGCTTATTGGGTCTCACTGAGAAGATTTGAAATTGTTTATTTTTTTAAGAAATATGACTTTAGATTTTTTCTAATAGATTAGTTCAGTATGGCTTGTATTTGGGGTCAACGGTTGCAGTTAAAGTACCATTATGCAGTTGGGTTGGAGTTTGTTTAATCTTTTAAAGTACTTTATAACATTGTTTTGATAGTGCATTACATGTGAATTGTTTTATTTTATCAGTAAAAAAAAACAAATATATATGTAATAAAATAATTAGATTGGCACCCTGTATAGGGTGTATGAATTTATGTATAGTGTATGAATGGGTGTGTGAGTGTGTATGTGATTGTGCCCTGTGATGGACTGGCACCCTGTCCAGGGTGTACCCCTCCTTGTGCCCGATGCTCCCTGGGATAGGCTCCAGGTTCCCCGTGACCCTGATAAAGGAGTAAACGATGGATGGATGGATGGATGGATGGATGGATAAAATGGATGAATTTGACACGCTACTGTCCACCATCCCAGATGATGGAACTCCTCTTCTGGTCCTCTGTTTTCAATATTTATCTAGACAAGCCACAAGCAGCTGACTTTCTTGCTCTCCTTCCCACATTTGACCTCAAGCAGTTCACCACACCAGCAACCCACATAGCCGCCAAACAACTTGACCTCATCCTCACATGTAATTGCACCACACACAATCTTCTCACTACTCCTCTTCACACCTCTGACCATTTCTTTATCCAGTTCTCTATTCCTCTTCCCTCACCCCCGTCACTGTCTCCTCCCTCTGTCTCCTTTCGGCCCAATCTTCGCTCCCTTTCTCCCTCACATTTCTCCTCCATTGTCACAAGCTTACTTCCTTCTGACAGCCACCTCTCCACACTTGATTTAAACACTGCAACTGACATGCTATGTAACACCCTAACATCTTCTCTTGACAGCATCTGCCCCCTAACCTCTAGACCTGCTCACATATCACCCTCTAGCCCTTGGGTCTCAGAAGCTCTGCGTAAAAGCCGGGCCAAACTAAGAACATCTCAACGGAAATGGCACAAATCTAACAACCCAACTGACCTAACCAATTACCAGACACTTCTCTCTTCTTTTTCCAACAGCACCTCTACTACTAAAGCCACATACTACCAAGAGAAGATTGGTAGTTCTCCCAACACCCGCACTCTTTTCAAAACCTTTTCCTCTCTTCTCTGTCCCCCTCCTCCCCCTTCTCCTACCTCTCTCTCTGCAGATGACTTTGCCACTTTCTTTTCA
Organism: Noturus placidus; assembly: GCA_022414735.1. Taxonomy (NCBI): domain Eukaryota; kingdom Metazoa; phylum Chordata; class Actinopteri; order Siluriformes; family Ictaluridae; genus Noturus; species Noturus placidus. The sequence goes on along the minus strand of JAFFST010044980.1, from coordinate 11,196 downwards.
GAAAAGGTCACATCAATCAGGAACCAGTTCTCAACCCCAGACGTGCATAGACCAGCTCCTCCTTCGTGTATCTTCCAACTGATTTCGTTCTCTCCCCTCTCCGAGACTGATGTCCTCTTGACCCTATCCCTTCTCACCTTCTTCAGTCCATCTCTCCCACACTGTTACCTGCACTCACACACAGTTTTAACATATCCCTCTCTACTGTCACATACGCTACCTCATTTAAGCAGGCCCGGGATACCCCACTGCTTAAAAAACCATCACTTGACCCTGCTGTAGTTGACTACAGACCTCCCTTTTCTTTCCAAAACTCTTGAAAAAGCCTTTTTAATCAACTTTCTAATTTTCTCACACAGAACAATCTCCTGGACACCAAGCAGTCTGGCTTCGAGAGCAATCACTCTACGGAGACTGCTCTGCTTTCCGTCACTGAAGCCTTACGACTAGCAAGAGCAACCTCTAGGTCATCTGTCCTCATCCTACTTGACCTCTCTGCTGCTTTCGACATTGTGAACCATCAGATCCTCCTGTCAACTCTCTCCAGCCTGGGCATCACTGGAACGGTTCTGCGCTGGGTGGAATCCTATCTCTCTGACAGATCTTTCAATGTATCAGGGATGGGAGGTATTTCTGAAATTCAGCAGCTCACAACTGGTGTTCCACAGAGGTCAGTTCTGGGTCCACTTCTCTTTTCTATCTACACGACATCTCTACGGCAGGTGATTGAGTCTCATGGCTTCTCATATCATTGCTATACTGATGACACCCAGCTCTATTTGTCCTTCCAGCCTGATGATCCATCTGTCTCTGCACGCATCTTTGCTTGCCTGTCGGACATCTCAGTCTGGATGAGGGAACACCACCTTAACCTCAACCTGGCAAAATCTGAACTTCTCGTCATCCCAGCCTGTCCCGCAATCAACCACAACCTCACTGTACAGCTCGGCACTACCACACTCAAACCAACCAGGATGGCCAGGAACCTTGGGGTGACTATTGATGACAACTTGACCTTTACAGACCACATCTCAACAACTGCTCGGTCCTGTAGATTCATCCTGTTCAACATCAAGAAAACCCTACCTCACCGAACAGGCCACACAGATACTAGTCCAGGCTCTTGTTATCTCAAAACTGGACTACTGCAACACTCTACGTTCAGGCCTCCCAGCCAGCTCCATCAAACCCCTTCAGATGATTCAGAATGCTGCAGCACGCCTTGTCTTCAACCAGCCCAAGAGAACCCATGTCACGCCCCTCTTCATCTCCCTCCACTGGCTTCCTGCAGATTCTCTCACCATCTTCAAGAAACAGATAAAGATCCACCTCTTCCGTCAACATCTAACCAACTCATTTTTTTTTAAAAGGCATTTGCACCTCGACTCTGTGCACTTTGCTTCTTCTAGAACTCAATTAATAGATATTGTATAATAGCACTACTTGTATTGTTCTCTGCTTGATATCACTTTGCTTGTATCTCTCATTTGTAAGTCGCTTTGGATAAAAGTGTCTGCTAAATGAATAAATGTAAATGTAAATGTGAATAATTAATTTTGACAAATTAATTATTATACTAATAAAAATAAAAAATTTGGTTCAATGCTATACTATATTTTTGATCATACTACAAATACTGCTTTGTTACTTGATACTTCATGACCATTTGAATCAAATACATGATTCACAATCATTTGAAAAATGTTCTTTCACTTTTAACTTTTTTAGCAAAACCTTTTAAAAAGGATTGACAAAAATTTGCAGTAGATTGTTTTTTTGTTTTTATACCTTATTTGTATGTGTTTCCTGAGTATCTGACCAGTATTCCAATTTTTCGCTTCACACCTGGGCAAAGATTAGGATTGTTATCTTCCAGTTCTTCCTTTCTTAATAAACACCACGTACAATACTAAAAATGATTAAATTAATTGATTAGATTGTTAAAATGGACTCTGTCTTTTAGACCTTACTGCACTTAACTATGAAATAACTGATAAAAAAAAGTCCAATAATTACTACTTTAATTTTATCATTCTTTTTTTTTTTTTTTTTTTTTTTTTTTTTTTCCACTAGCTCTGTGATGGTGATTCTTCACTGCAGTCAGTTAGATGGCATCACTGATATCATTACAGAACTTTTTGGATTGTTTAAGAAGTGATTCATTTTCTAATAGAACCTAGAATAAAATCACAGGGTACCTGTTTTGTGATCTTGGTCTCATATGTTTTAGACTCTGTCTTGTCTTAGCTTTGGTTGGTATTGGTCTTGGTTTGTCTTGGTCTCTGTTGGTATTCATCATGGTCTCGGTTGGTATTCATCATGGTCTTGACTTGTCTTGGTCTGAGTTGTTATTGACTTGGTCTCAGGTGCTATTCATCATGGTCTTGACTTGTCTTGGTCTGAGTTGGTATTGACTTGGTCTCAGTTGCTATTCATCATGGTCTTGACTTGTCTTGGTCTGAGTTGGTATTCATCATGGTCTTTACTTAATCTCGGTTGGTATTCATCATGGTCTTGACTTGTCTTGGTCTGAGTTGGTATTCATCATGGTCTTTACTTGGCCTCGGTTGGTATTCATCATAGTCTTGACTTTTCTTGGTCTCAGTTGGTATTCATCATGGTCTTGACTTGTCTTTGCCTCTTGCGCTTGTCCTGACTTGTTGGCTGTGGCGCAGGTGGTAGAGCGGGTTGTCCACTAATCGTAGGGTTTGCGGTTCAATTCCCGGCCCGGATGACTCCACATGCCGAAGTGTCCTTGGGCAAGATACTGAACCCCAAGTTGCCCCCAATGGCAAGCTAGCGCCTTGCATGGGGTGTGTGAGTGAGTGTGTGAATGGGTGAATGAGACACAGTGTAAAGCGCTTTGGATAAAAGTGCTATATATGTGCACCATTTGGTATTGACTTGGTATCAGTTGGTATTCATCATGGTCTTGACTTGGTCTCAGTTCGCACTGGTCTTGATCATGTGTTTGTCTCACTTGTTCTTGGTTTTGCCCGGTATTGGTCTTGGTTCTGTCTTGGTCTTCTATTTATATTGCTCTTGGTCTTGTCATGTTGTCAGTTGGTATTGGTCTTAGCATTGTTTTGGCCTTGTCTTTCTCTTGTTTGGTATTGGTCTTGATTGTGTGTTGGTCTTGCCTGGTATTAGTGTTGATGTTGTCCTGGTCTCAGTTTACATTGGTTTTGGTCTTGGATGGTGATGTCTTTTTCTATGTTGATATTGTTCATGGTCTTGTTTTGATATAGGTTGGTATTTGGTATTGTGCTCAATTTACATTGGTCTTAATTAATATTCATCTTTCTCCTTGTCCTGTTCTCAGTTCATATTGGTCTTGGTCTTGACTAGCACATTTTGATAAGAACAATGCTTGCATTTTCTGTGTTAAATTGGAGGAAATGTGTATCGCTGTTGCCTCCTTTGTATAAAAGCATTTGGTAAATTATAAATGAATAAATGCGAATGCAAATGTAAACCAGCGATTGACAAATAAACCAGCCAAAGGGGACCGTTTACATGCATAAGACGAGGAAAAAACCCTCTTCCTCTGAGAAGCTTCCTAAACACAGGTGCTGGATGCCATAATCTCAGAGATGGGCTAATTGAGCTGGAGAGATTTGAAATGTCAGATAATTACGAGCAACTGGGGAGGAGAATATAGTGCAGCGAGAAGTCCCCCTGCAGGGTGAAACAGCCTGTTATATTTCATCCTGCACATGCAGACTCGGTGCACTCATCTTAATATGGAAATGGGAAGCAAATTATCTGTGAAGAAAGGACAATGATTTGGAAGGCCTGAAGTCGAGCCCTGTATGATACATGAGACAGTAGGACTTGGTGATGTGTGGGCACATGATGTCTTTATGCCTCGCTGGATGACTGCTGAACTGAGGTGCTTTTGGGTGTGATTAGATTAGAAATATGCGAATTGGAAAATTGTCAAATGCAGGGTTGGGACTGAATTTGCCATTTGTACAGGTTTTTGTTCATTTCAGATAATCATCCTCAAAGTGACAGTGGTGAGCCCCCTCACACACAAACACGCCCACACCAAACAGCCCTAGAAGGTACAATCCAGTCATCCTCTCATGACCGTATCATCCTTTTTGTCAGTCCAGCTAAATGATTTAATGGGATGAGCTCTGCTCTTTCACCCCCAGCCTAATAAGCTTTATTTACAGCCGTCTCTGTGAGGAACATATTACCAAAACACAGACAAATGAGGACCGTTATATACAGACGCATCTACGAAGCATTTCCCTTCCCATAGGGTTCCTTGTTCCATTGTGCCCCCCACAGGATATTCACAGAACTTGGCTTTGGTGGAGAGAATTACTGTGCTGGCTGACACTCATTTTCTTGAGTGACTTAATCTCATTTACATCCACCACAATGGGAGCTCATAAGTCGAATCTCCTCGTGTGTATGTTTATTTTTTTTCTTGCACTTTTGCCAAATTATGTATCTGCCACTCAACAATCATTCAATTGTGCAGTGTTTACAGCATTAAGAGTCTGAAAGACGTACGAGATACCGAGGTCACGCTCCAGAGCTGTATGCGATTCTAATTACCAACTGAAGTTCCCCATATACGCAGAGACTGCTGGGTAATGAGTTTTGTATTCTTTCTTTTTTAATTTGAAAATGAAGTTGCTGCTGTTGAGGCATGAGGAAAGGCATATAATCGAGGGAAGGTACTGCAAAGTTAGTTTTGCTTACCTGGCATCTAGCAAGAGTGGAAAATAAAATGTGCTTAAACAAGAAATGTCCCGCCCATGCGAGGTAGAGTTGCATTTGGCACAGCTTGAACAAGCAGGCAGGCTGTGCTGCATTTTTACACCATACACTTCTGCCTCAAATGTACCTTTTAGTATAGTGTGCTGCAATTTATATACATTCGAGAAAACATTCGGAGGTCGAAAGTTGAAGCGTAGACATGCTGTAATACTTCCCATGGTCAGTCATAACATGGTGTTCCTCCACTAATAACTTGATATTTCCTCTGACTTATATATATA
>JAFFST010044979.1:2259-14266 GCA_022414735.1 Noturus placidus | reverse complement strand
GATTTCAGTAAGAGAAATCCCCTAGTGACTTCGAATCTGATAAACAGTCTGCACACAATAACAGATATAATGTCCTTAACTTAAAAAAAAAAAGAAAAAAGAAAACGCCGCTGTGCAGGTGATACACTTCATCCTGATATCAAGAGTTTCACATATTCTCCTTCTTCCTCCGATGAAATGAAGTCCTTCTGGACACCGTTATGTGTCATGCGAAGCCGAGCTGGGTGAAGTATTCCATACCGAGCGCCCTCAACATCACCAAGTTGACGCCAAACCTCATTAAATGCAGCTCGAGCCCAAGCTATCTTAGGTGTATAATCAGGGAAAACAGAGATAATCAAATTCCTCACTTTAATCCGCTGGAGCTCTCTCGCACGCCATAAAATATCCACACAGTCACTGTGATAGTGGAATCTGCACACAATAGCTCGTGGTAGTTCATCAGGCTTGGGCTTCGGCTGAAGGGTCTGGTGGGACCGGTCCAAAACCGGCTCCTTCTCCAGACCAAACGCCTCTTTTAACAAGGCCGCTACAGCAGCAGTTGAACATGTATCAGAACCTTCTGGAACTCCCATTGTTTAAACGTTATTGCGCCGCGACCTCGTCTCCAAATCCTCACATTTATTCTGTAATTGAGTCACGGTCTCAGTGAGAGACTCGATGGTAGACTTCATGTGTGCCATGTCATGTGTAAGTGCGTGCTCCATTTCTACAACCGTACCCTCAATGCTTATATGGTAGACTCGGTAGCAACTTTATCATTAACCTGCTGTGTTTTCACAACATGCAGGTCAAGCTGGATAGCAGACAGCGCTTCCTTGAGAATCTCCTGGACCTCCGTATTAAAAATTTCAGTGATATCCTTCCTCAATGAAGCCAGCAGCTCAAGCTTGAGTGCGGCAAGATCAAAGTCATGGCTCGGCAACATGGATTCAGGGGGAGAGGGGGACACGGTGCGCGCACTTGGCCTCAGTCATGTTTGAATGCCACCTCGGGTTTTCGTATTCTTTCCAGACATTTTAACGTGACAAAAAATTCAAATTATAAGCAAAGATAAGGAGTAAAATAAGTTAAAGTATATTATATGACCAAAAAGCGCAAATTAATTAAAATTTGCATCGAAATCAGCAGGAGCCTCCAGCTTCGCATCCTACTCCATTCGAACCCGAATTCAAACTCGACAATATAGTTTTTAAAGGATAATGTTATTCATTGAAGCAAAAAAAAAAAGTTATCCAATACCAACTGGGCCTGTGTGAAAATGTATTTGCCCCCATAGTTACTGATTCCCCAAATTTATGAAACTGCATTCATAATGGGGTTTAGTTGGACTAGACGCAAATGGACCTCATTACTGCAAACCCTGTTCAATCAAAAAGAAGACTTACATAGAACCTTTCCAACAGGATGATGTTATTTAAAAGTGTGTGTTACCCAGTAACACACTATGCCAAAATTCAAAGAAATTGCAGAAATTATGAGGAAGAAGGTGATTGAAATTCATCAGTCTGGGAAGGGTTTCAAGGCTCTGGGACTTCAAAGAACCACAGTGAGAGCCATTATCTCCAAATGAAAAAGCTTGCACAGTAGTGTACCTTCCCAGAAGTGTCCAGCCATCCAAAATTCCACACCAACAACTCATTGAGCAAGTCACAAAAAAGCCAATGACAACATCAAAGGAACTACATGCCTCTCTTACAGTAGAAAGACACTGAGCAAAAAGGTGGCAAGGTGAAACCCACTGCTAAACCAGAAGAACATTAAGACTTGTCTGAATTTTGCCAAAATACACTTTGATGATCACCTTTTGGGAGAATGTTCTGTGGATTTGTCATGTTACAAATATGAATTAACTTGCAATAATTGAGGGAAACATGAATTCTGCTCTCTACCAGAAAATCCTAAAGGAGAATATCTGGTCTTCTGTCTGTAAACTGAAACTGGAGAGCAACCGGATTATTCAGCAAGAACATGATCCGAAGCATAGGAGTAAGTCCTAGTACTAGAAGTAATTGAAAGACTGATCTCCAGCTATCAGAAGTGTTTGATTGCAGTTATTGCTTCTAAAGAAGGCACAACCAGATTTTAAGTTTTAGGGGCAATTAGTTTTTCACACTGGTGATAGGTGTTGAATAAGTTTATTTTTTTGCTTCATTAAAAAAATAATAAATAAAAACTGTATTGTGTGTTTACACAGGTTGCCTTTGTTTTATGGTGTATTTTCTTTAAAGATCTATTTAGTATGAGATATACACAAAAACAAAAGAAATCAGGATAGGGTAAATACTTTTTCACAGTACCGTATAATATATACGCAAAGTTGGCTGTGCTGCTTTCTATCCTGAATATATGGCTTATGGGTACACCATTCTGAAAACGCTCGACCTCGTCTGCTCTCAAGTGCTTCAAATTAGAGACCGCCTGGGAAAACCTTAAAGATTTACACTTCCCAAATCTTTAGAGCTTGAAGTGTACTCCAGTAGCATAGATGATGCCGCAAGTCTAGCTCTAATTGTACTAATTTGTATGCCAGACATACCCTTACAGTATACTTCAACCAGAAAGGAAGCTATTGAAAACGATTCAGTACAGTTTTAGACATTTGACCTCGCCATTTGACCTTGTGCCTGTTTGGATCACTTCCGAAATCGATAATCAGTTCGGTGATAATTCCATATAAATCCTACAAACATTCAATCACTCGTTCTTGAGATATCAAAAGAATCTCGGACAGACACATGGACGGACGGACGGACGGACATACGACAAACAGACTCCCCCACAGAGGGCGTAAAATGGGTCTTGGATTCCTGAATACGTACGTCTTTGTAGGACAGGAAGGAAGAAAAATGATGTCAGACATTTGACCTTGCTGTGACCTTGACCCTGTTTGGTTCGATTCTAAAATCAGTTCGCTAACTGGTGATAATTCCATACGAATCCTACTAATATTCAACTACTCATTCCTGAGATATCGCACTAATGATAATCTCGGACGGACAACCCGAAAACATACCGCCTCATTTCATGCCCATAAAAACCTTCCTGCTTCAGGGGATAATCTCACCTCCATCCTGTAGACTTGTGCCTAAGAACTGCTGCTGTAATCATAAAGTCTATGCTGCTCATACTGAACATACTCTTAACACACTCCGGACTTGTTCGACTTGATTTTTTCTTCACCCGTGTACGCTTTATGATTTGATTCTTCTTTGTGGTTTCTTCCTCGTGTCGTTTCAGGAAGCTCTTCAACTCCCCTCGATTGACTTCAGCTTATTTGTTAGGGATCGAAAACTACATCTGGATTTCTGTTAAGCCGCTTTTGCTAGATTGCCACACAAGTCAAATTGAATGGACGTCAACCTAAAGCTAAAAGCTACCACTTTATGACTGTCCACTGAGAATTTGGAGAAAGCCACAAGATGGCAAAGCAACATTTTGAGAAAAAATATCATGCAAGAGGATAACGACTGCTCAGCGTGAAGATAGCAATGTCGTGATTAAATTACGTCGCACCACAGAGCCGTTGAATTCTGGAATCAAATCAGGAACTCGTCACATGGACATTTGGACAGTCCACAATGCGTGATTTCGTTTATTAATTAAAAAAAATTGCTAAAATAATAAAAAAATGAAATATTATATATAAAATGGGGGGCACGGTGGCTTAGTGGCTAACACGTTTTTTCCTCATGCCTCCAGGGTTGGGCTTTAATTCCCGCCTCCACCCTGTGTGCATGGAGTTTGCATGTTCTCCCCACCCTTCGGGGTATACTCGGAGTAATCTGGTATCCTCCCCAGTCCAAAAACATGTGCTGTAGGCCGATTGGCATTTCTAAATTGTCTGTAGTGTGTTGCGATGGGTTGGCACCTAGTCCAGGGTCTCCCCACCACCCTGTGTAGGATAAGTGGCTGTGTACACCCTGTGTAGGGGCGGCTGTGGCTCAGTCGGTAGAGCGGGTTGTCCACTAATCCACTAATCGTAGGGTTGGTGGTTCGAATCCCGGCCCGGGTGATCCCATGCCGAAGTGTCCTTGGGCAAGACACTGAACCCTAAGTTGCCCCCGATGGCAAGCTAGCACCTTGCATGGAAGCTCTGCTACCATTGGTGTGTGAGTGTGTCTCTCATTTGTAAGTAGCTTTGGATAAAAGCGTCTGCTAAATGAATAAATGTAAATAAGCGGTACAGAAATGGATGGATGGATATTTTGAAATGATCTGTGGTACATTACTACGGTATAAGAGGAACAAACTTCTGCTGTTATAGGAAAATGATCTTGTATTTTATGTTTTACAATACACTGAGAGAAGTTGTCAGTAATACCACTCGCTCGTTCCATCATTACTCTGACTCACAAGTAGCTGATTGGATTTATCTCAAACCTTTCATGTTCCCTGCATTTTCACATCCAGATATTATTAGTTTTCTAGATGTTACATAAATGTCCCATTGACCTTGTGTTGTTTCGTTTTTTAATGCAGTACTACAGTTTCGCTGCCTATCTGTTGTATCTCTGATCCATATTATATATATATATATATATATATATATATATATATATATATATATATATATAAAGTATTATCGAGTACGTACAGGATTTCAGTCTTTTTGCGATTATTGCGGGCCAAAAACGTTTATGTGGCTTTTTCAAAAATTTGTGATTCAACTTGGGTCGTTTTTTGTTGTTTTGCAGGAAAACTACTTTCATTTGCAAAATCGCACGACATTGTTTTGTACGGTCTTTCAGTGATGTTTGTTGGTAAATGAGACCTTTTTAGCTGTACTCATGTTCACCACAAACGAACCGAGGAGTTGTGACGACGTCACATGATGCGTCTCGGCCCAGATCTGTGGTACTTTAAAAAAATCCTCCGTATGTTGTGGAGTGTGCCCGATTTCTGCGATCGCAAAATCCTGGAGGGACCGATTTATCATATCTGTGGCACATGGCTCAGTGAACAGAAGATTCAAACACCAGAGCTCACACACGGACGAGACGAGTCAGAGCAGTCACTATACTTTATTCGAATGGAGGGAGTAGCATAAAATTTCATCTGTACAATATGTAACAACAACTTCCAACCAGGCCCTGAATATGATTGTTAAATACTTTTACTCAAATGGCGTGTCCGGGATTAAGGTAATACAGTTGCGTGCACTCAAGATGGTCAGTTCTAGTAGTGGCATTGCAGTGAGCAAAAAAAACAAAAAACGAAACTAAAATCCACAAAAGTGCATCTTGCTGCCAGGAGAAAAAGAAAGACGAAGAAAGAACCTGCTGGTCGATTCCCACTAAATGTTACATGTTTCACAACGCTTGCACCATGTTGTCTATCATGCTACACTGCTTATTCGTGTTGTGATAACGTCAAGTCAGAACCGGGAAGTCTGAGGTAAAGAGACAAGATCCTGTTTTTTTGTTTGTTTTCTTTTTAGTGTTTCACTAGACCAGTTGTATAAATAGAGCAAAAACCACTTCTCGTTTATTCGGAATAAAAATAACCTGTTTGGGCTGTGACATAAATTAATAAAACAACGTAAAATACAGATATACAAAATAAACAACAACAAAATATTATTTTGCCATAATATTAATAAAACGTTTTTGCTTTTGAAACCATAATAATAATAATAATAATAATAATAATAATAAAAAACACACAACCTCATGCTATTTTTCACAATCTAAAACATTATTTATATTTACATATGGTGCACTGTTCAATCCAGTCTTCTGCCAACATGAGAGAAGGGAAGCTCAGGGTGAGGACACGGTGCAGGGGTGAGAAAGGGGAGATCACATGTTAGAGTCTTTTATTTATAAATATTTTTATGCTCTCGCACGACCCGATGCATCATTTTTATTCAGGAACAAAACGGCAGATTTTTAAAGCGAGTAAAGGAGATGCAAGTCTCTCAAAACAGGATTTATAGCCCTGACCATAACAATAATGGGTTAACAATAACCCGGGATCCCGGGTGTGTCTGAAACGGAAACCTCTATACAGTCCTGTCTTTAAGGAGGCAGCACGTTTCTGTGAAGATACACTATGTAGTCAAAAGTATGTGGTCACCTGATCGTCACACCTGTATCTACTTGTTGAACACCCGCTTTAGTCAGATTTATTCCCCCTGTGTTTACTGTTATAATAACCTCCACTCTTCTGGGAAGACTGGCTTTCCGCTAGATTTTAGAGCGTGGCTGTGGGGATTCATGTTCATTCAGCTACAAGAGCATTAGTGAGATCAGGCACTGATGTTAAGGTGCAGTCGGTGTTCGTGTTCACCCAAAGGTGTTCAGTGGGGTTGAGGTAAGGGCTCTGTGCAGGACACTCGAGTTCCAACTTTGGCAAACCATGTCTTCATGGAGATCACTTTGTGCACAGGTGTACTGTCATGCTGGAACAGGTTTGGACCTCTTAGTTCCAGTGAAGGGAAATTTGTAAAGCTTTAACATTCAAACACATTATATACAACTGTGTGTTTCTAACTTTGTGGGAACAATTTGGGGAAGAAACACACATGGGTGTGCTGGTCAGGTGTCCACATATTTTTGACCACGTATAGAGAAATTTGGTTTGTAAGAGCTGTCCAGGGCAGTGAAGATTGAAAGCTGCAATTATTGCCACCTGCTGGTTAAAGTATAAATGATAAAATGATAAAAACAATAGCTCATCGGGTCCGTCCTTGCCCTCACAACTATTTTTAGTATTTGCACGATAGATGAAAACGGCATTGCTTCAATAACGCAATCATCGAAAGGATGTCGTATAGTAGGGAAGGGGCTGTCCGATCAGATTTTCACAAATTAGTGCCTGTATCTGACTCAAATATTTACATTGATATTCATATATCACACAACACTTGCAAACCATTCATCTAAATGGATTTTTTTTTACTAAATAAGCACTGGCTTGGTGTGAAGACCAACTACTTAAGGAATACATTGTCTATATCTTAATAATGAATACAAATTATACACAAACCATTGTATTGCTCTCTCAATTGGACTGGAATGGATTGGATTGTGACCAAAATCAATGCCTTCCCGATTTCCATTTCAGAAACACCCACAAGGTTATGTTGAACAAGGCGTTAAAAAACCCAGCTACATGGATATACACAAACAGAAGCTACCAAAAAAATTAGTAGTTGTCAGCATATAGGCTGAAGGCTCAAATCCAGGCTGATACTACAGACAAACCAGCCTTCCACGAGCAAAAAGAGCTCGCCTGGTGTTTCGACGAATACTTATCTCGAAAAATGCTAACATGGCCTTTAATAAATGCTAGCAGCCCGTCAGCACCGTGCAAATTAAATCATGTTCCAGAGCTGTGAAGGTAGAACGAGCGCTAGGAGAGGAGCTCTCTGAGGAAAGTTTGTGCGTTCTTGCACTGATACGCGTTGGCACCTGGTCAGAAAGATGAGCAGAACAATGCAGATGGGTGCGCAAGGTCGACTGGAAACGCTGGAGTTGAGAGCACGCTTGCATACGGTCACGGAGACCTGAACGCTTTACCATGGTGTATGATGGTTTAAAACAAACAAACAAACAAACAAACAACAGTGACCTGAATCCGTTCAGCAGTTCTGTAGTCAACGTAGGCCCACTGTTAATGAATGACACCAGTATATTAAGATAATACTTGTGTTTCAAGTCTTAGATCTCTAAAAACCTATTCGTATGGCATCGTGTAGCTTGGTGCTTCAAAACGCGTAGTGGGGGGAAGGAAAGAAGTCCAGTTTGTGATATCCAGGGTGGAGCGGATGAATAAAGGATGGTACGAAGGCCTCTTGCATACACAATACAACGTGGATCACCAGAATGGCACTAGAAGGAGAAATGCTCAAAAGATAAGGGCTTCCTGAGACATGAAGTATTCAAACGTTGTGACGTGTATCCGCTAATCTGAGGCTAGTTTTCAATGGTATATGTATTTACACTGGTGTTGGGATCTAGGGTTAGCTTAGGATGCAGATGAGGATCTGCAAAAATGGGAAAGGGGGAGGGAAACCCCACCCTGATTGAAGATGGATTGGAACTAAATCAAATGATGAAAAAAATATAAAATTGACTGCTCAAGATTTCACGCACGAGAAAAAAAGAAATACAAGGCATGCACATATGTCAATTGCTGTGAGGACACTGCAAACCTATACCGGTAAGTGCTTTCATATTTTCACAGAATTCATATATTTCAGGGATTTTTCTTCTCAACAAGTTTTTGATAAAGGTCTAAAAACAGATTTTTTTTCCTTTTTTTTGTACAATCAATTTGTCACAATGTTCAGAAAACAGTCACATTTTTTTAACAGCAGGGCAACACAGAAAGACATGAAGTAATAGAAAGAAAGGCAGAAAACACTGGTTTATGAATGGCCATATTTTCTTGGCATAATGTGTCGTTTTAATATATATATATATATATATATATATATATATATATATATATATATATATATATATATATATACAAAGGTTTTTCCCCCGTATTAAAAAGCTTCTCTGCCCATTGCAGGTCGACGGGAAGCTTACTATTTTTTTTTCTCCTTTATAGTGTTACAAAACAAACTTGTTATTAGGATGAGAAACTGAGGTATACCTTGTCGAGAGAGGTTCATGGTTATTTGACAGAAACGCTGGGAGGGAAATCCAGAGATACAAAACAATCGATTTGCTTTTTTTCCCCTCACCCTCTTGGTTGAATATACAGCAGTGACACACTAGACATTCAGAAGCTGTTTCGTATTGGCATCGCAACAAGTCAAAATGTGTTTCGAGAAAGCACTGTCGCCCGTTTTCTTTCTTTTACACTGAAATAAGAAAAGGAAAAGTCTCCTTTTCTCAGAGGAAAAATGCTCTCACTCTCTCTCTTGCACAGATGACAAAAAAAAGACAGAAATACCAGTCAATAGCTTCACGTGTGATGCTGTCCGGTTGCTAAACGTGAGAGCGTGTCGCCTGAGGTCCTCTTGTTCGATTGAAATCTGTTCAGCCTGTCCAGAAGGCCCCATGACATGAGTGTTCTCACACACACACACACACACGCGCGCGCACACACACATGCGCAGTGCTGCTGAAACGAGCACGTAAATGGTCAAATCCAGCATTGGTGACTGCAACCAACCCAGTGTACGGTACAATCACCTGGGATTTCGAGCTAGCAGCTCTGAGCTATGCTTATATATATATATAAAAAAATTTCTTCGCCCACGTGATGTCACACGCTGTTCTCCTCTAGTCATAGGCTAGATTCTTTGGGTGGAAAGTCCACGTTTGTCACCATGGTGACGACGGTGACGATGTCATCTGGGGCGGAAATGCTTGTGAGGCGCTGCACCTGTAGCACGCGCTCCTCTACGCAGCCTGCTGAGAGACGAGCCTCAGCCTCATGGTCCCAGCACTCATCTATGGTCTCGCACAGCATGCTCAGACCCTGAGAGAGAGAGAGAGAGAGAGAGACAGAGAGACGGAAAGAAAAATAGGACAGATAATAGAAGGAGGAAAGTGAGACGACATTAGAGTGGCATATGTGAAATATGGAAACATAGAACAGGAAGCAACAAAAGGAAAAAAGAAAAGACAAATATAAAGAGTAATTAGAGAGAGAGAGAGAGAGAGCGAGAGAGAGAGAGAGAAATGGGGAAAAAACCCACAATGCTCACACACCTTAATTACATCCAGAAAGTCCCAGGAAATCACTGTTACATAATCCTGACTTACACACACTGATATGGTCACTCGCCTAGTTACAGCTGTGTGTTAGAGAACGTACCGGATGTTTATGCCAGCACTCCCGCAGCGTAGGCCTCAGCTTTTTATGCACCACCACCTCCTGCATGTCCTCCAGAGTGGGGTGCTGACCCACCTCCTCCTCAAAAGGCAGCATGTACTCATCCACTGGACCTAGGAAGGAAAAAGGCACAAGGTTAACGTACGGAACTAGGTCAAGATCACATCCACCTTCACTACACCGTTTCATTCAGACACGTTGGCCTAGAGGTTCTTCATGACAGATATGCTAAAAAAAAAAAAACATTCAAAATCATTGCTTAATGATTTTAATGTTTAAAAATTTTTCTTTCTACACAAAATGTCTTCCTATATATATATATATATATATATATATATATATATATATATATATATATATATATACTATAACCTAAGTCCAGTTCGGGTGTATAGCCTATATGAACGGCTTTGACAAAAGAAGAACGTATTGAAATAATTCTCATGGCTGGATCAAGAAGCTGTCACAAGGTTGCGATGGACTTGTACAGCAAACACGCTAAGCACACGACAGAGAGCCAAAGTCAGGAGAGACGACTCCGTGTGTTTACATATCATTTAGAGCAATGGTCACCAACCCTGTTCCTAGAGATCTAATTTCCTGAAGACTTTAGCTCCAACCATAATCGTGCCCACTTGACCATCTGATCATTGCCTTAAGAAGTTAGGTGTGTTAGATTTAGGTTGGAGATAAAACCTGCAGGAAGGTAGATCTCAAAGGAAGAGGATTGGTGCTAATTTCCAAGTGTTCATTTCCCCTATGTATGAGGACTTTTGGGACACCCTTAGAAGCACACAATTGTATAGGATTGTGAGCTCCAGGAAGGCATGGTTTGTGAAGGTTGGAGTGGAAGAACTGGAGAGTCCTGCACAGAGCCCTGACCTCAACCCCACTGAACACCTTTGGGATGAACTGGAACGCCGAATGCCTGACCTCACTAATGCTCTTGGAGCTGAATGAACACAAATCCCCACAGCCACGCTCCAAAATCTAGCGGAGGTTATTATAACAATCTAAATCTGGAATGGGATTTCCAACAAGGACACATGGGTGTGATGGTCAGGCGTGCACAAAGTTTTGGCCATATAGTGTATCATGGGCTAAACTAGACTTGTAGCTTGGTTACTGGGTAAGAATTTCTCAGTGCAGTGAATACAGAGATTTTCATTCTAGCCATGTGGAAAACAAAAAAGATAGCGGGCCACATCGTAAAACATCGGTACAGTGGAAATGTGCATCTGTAGAGAATGTGCACACTCACACTCATTTTTTTTACTGTGAGTGAGTAAGACACAGAGCATGAAACCGAGGACAATCCTGGCTTTCACATAGACTCTTGCTTGTACAGACACACTCTGTTGTCCATCATTGTATGTCATTTTATTTTGACACCTTTGCTTATCGACTGTGTAAAATATTCTGCATTGGAGTCGGCTAGAAAATGCCTCGTGCATGCTGGGTCATGCGGTGCATGCTTTTGGCTCGTGATGTGAATGTCATTAAAAATAATGGGGCACAAAAAAAGAAAAAAAAAAAAAAGAACAAAAAATAAAACATCCATAGGCTGACTACATTAAAAGGCATAAGTAGGTTTTTGAGGTTGTTTATTAAGCATTTCTGCCCAGTTGATCAATCACGCCAGTAATGAATTTGTCTCTTCCCTTCGCAGAGGGCTCAGTATGGAACTCTATTCTTGCAATTGGACCTGTTCCCAGGGCTGTAAACTCATTTTGAGAAAAAAAAGTCAATATGAAATTTCAACGGACTCTAGTAGGAGTTTCTATCCATCAAGGGTTTAATGTGAACTTAATCTGTTAGTCAGAAAACATGAATAGAAGAGTAGGGGGTAAAAACAAACAAATTATGAAATACTGCAAAGAAATGTAATTGTCATCGTTTGTGCCGATTTAAAATAAAAAAATAAACACAATGACAGTTGATATAAACACACGGTCTGTATTTTGGGAAGCTGCAAAAATATTGCAGTGGAAATCCATCCAAGAACATAAATGCAGAACTGGCACAGTTTGGCTGAAGTGAATGAATGTCATGTTTATTAACATTTATCAGTCCAGATTCCTGACAAATTCACAAAAATATAAAAGAGTCTGTAATGCTGGTTTTCTTCATACTCACATCTTGTATATACAGTGGTACCTCTACCTACGAGCAGCTCCACCTACGAGATTTTCGACCTACGAGATGGAAC
>JAFFST010044978.1:93432-111916 GCA_022414735.1 Noturus placidus | reverse complement strand
ATTCCACTTCATGATTGTGTCCCACCTGTTGTTGATTCTTCACAAAAAATTACAGTTTTATATCTTTATGTTTGAGGCCTGAAATGTGGCAAAAGGTCAAACAATTCAAGGGGGCCGAATACTTTCGCAAGGCACTGTAGTTCAATCTTGAGCTCTGGTTATTGTCTGTGCATGTTCTCTTGGCTGGGTTTCTTCCCATCTCCCAAAAACATGCTAGTAGGTGGATTGGTTACTTTAAATTGCCACTAGGTCTGAATCGTGTGTGAAGGTGTGTGTGTGTGTGTGTGCGTGTGTGTGTGTGTGTGTGCATGGTGAACTACAACGGACTGGCATCCTATCCATGGTGTGTATTCCTGACTTGACCTCAGTGTTCCCAGCATAGGCTCCAGATCCACCATGACCCTGACCAGGATAAATCACTTCCTAAAGATGAATGATGAATATATTAACTTGACCCATGTTTTTTCCCCTTCTCTCTCACAAGGTATCAAGGACCAAGTCTGCCCGCTTCTCCATCAACCAGCTCAGTGGCCTCCGGGTCTCAGGTCCCACTTTCTGCCATGGGGGCATGTGCCAGTGTGCTTCAGCCATGAAGTGTGTTAAATATGGTGCTTTTGGCTTTGCATACATGCAGAAAAAGCTCCATAATATCTGTTTGGCTTTTTTTTCCTTTATTGAAAGATCATGCTGCCTTTTCTTGTTGCACAATAATTTTGTATTAACAAATTAAGCACAGTTACCTGTTTGTCTACATGTGCATTGTATAGTCCTGTAATGTCATACTTCAATACAATCAGTGGCAACAGTAAATGGTTTTGTTGCATGATGAACAAATGACTTACAGTCTCATGATGTATAGCAGTTCAATGGCGTATAACAATTTAACCACTGATGAGAATTTTCAGCTTCTGCCAGTATTGATCGTTAAGATTCATGATGAAATATTTATTCAGTCAAAACATTACCGCCCTCTAGAGGCCACAAGGATACAAAACCCTTTTATTTATCACATATAAATGTTATGTTTCTGGTAAAGCGGTCAGTTACGAGGGTGATAAAATTATACACAATATAGCATTAATTGCATTAAGGCAATTTCATGTTCTGAAATTAAACTTGATCTAAAACACACACACAAAAAAATGGATTATCCTAGAAGACCCCTGTCATTGGGAATAGCTCTTAGGAAAAGCATTTACACCACCTTTAGCTTTTAAAAATAAAAACTCATTCATACAGTTAGACTCAAGTGACACAGATATCAAATCTAACACAATGTAGTAACAAAAAAAAAAAAAGCAAATCGCGTTAACCCACATAAAGAAAAAAAAACAACATTTAAACAGTCAAAACCCAGTGCATTGTGCTTAAGCAGCCTCCCTGGATGTGTATTGTACAGTAAGGTGACGTCACGCCCAGGGTCACATGGCCTGCTACTTACAGTAAGGATCCAATATGGCAGAAATGGAAGGACTCGCACCGTAACTGAAGCAACATTTCCATCTTGACAGTAACAGACTCGCACATTAGGGCGATTTCCGGGAGCCGACCGCAAACATGAGGGAAAGACAAAAGAAGAAAAAGGGGAGGACATGGGCAGAAGCGGCAAAAACGGTAAATCTATATCCTATTGAGTGTTTGTTTTGCTTGTTTTCGCTCTGCGCTCACACTTCCATAAGGGTTATTCTTTCCCACCCGTTTTTCCTACAAATCCCGCCTCCTCTGCAATGATTGGGTCGTTCTATCCCGAGTCTTATTTTGGGATTGGCTCGCACTTCGCACGGCGCGGCTGTTCGCCCAATGGTAATCGGCGGACAGAACGAGCAAGTCAATCCTAGTTGAGAAGGCAGGATGTGTTAGAAAACGTGTGGGGAAAAATAATACCTTGTACAACTGTGTCTGAGTTCATGACCTGCTGGTGCAGGCGGAGTGTCGAGTGCTCGAGCAAGGGCCTGAGTGTGGATGGAAACACAAACAGAGCATACTATTGATCTGTTGTACACCATTATTCACACAAATGTGTTCTTTCAGTTCGTAAATGTCTTCAGTTTATGAACTTTTCATACAGTGATTGTTTCCATGTTACCACCGGAGTCGTAGCAACGCGCATGACGTCTGTGCCGCTAGCTAGCTATGCTAGGCTAAGCTAGTCAGATGCAGACACTTTATATTACCAATTCGACTAGCTAGTTCAAATATAGCACTTTAATTGACCTTTTGGTTGCAATGTTTTGCATTTTCAGTGAGCGTTTATACAACTGCTTAACCATGTCAGCTACTTCAGGACGTATTTGAATGGCTTCTTTTGAATTAGCCTGTAACGGTTAGCCAGCTAACTAGCACCATGTCATGTTGTAGTATGTAAGTGGAGGCTGTGGTGGTTTACAAGTGAATTTAATTGCAGTGTGAAATGCGAATTTGTTTTTAAATTAAAAATAGGATTTTTTTTTTATTATTGTTTAGGAAATTTACCCGGGGGACAACTTGTTAACTTGACAACTTTGTGTCAAACTCAATTTCTGCCCGAATGTAATGACGTGTTTTTATCTCAAATAGGGCCAAAACTGACAATTACATTTATTTAATTATGAAACAAAACAAAAAAAGAGTAGCACATTAATTTAATGTATCTTGTAAGGGCATCTGTCCTAAAGAACAGCATGGGTTGTCAGGGTGGCCAACACTTTTCAGGGGAAAGTCGCTACACTTCGTCAGAAGAAGTCATGGAGTCATTTGCATATTCGTTGAGTCGTTATGATCAATTGCACACCAAAACATATCGCAGGAAGAACGTAGATTTTGTACGGCGTGTCCGTAGTGTATGAATGTGAGTGTGTATGTGATTGTGCCCTGTGATGGACTGGCACCCTGTCCAGGGTGTACCCCGCCTTGTGCCCGATGCCTCCTGGGATAGGCTCCAGGTTCCCCCGTGACCCTGAAAAGGAGTAAGCGGTTGAAGATGGATGGATGGATTATTTCTATCACAAACTCAAATGGATGTAGACATGAAAGAAACCACCATAGGAGGAATAACTCAATTTTATTACTTGCAAATATCGCCAACAATAGAGTTTAAGAACAAAAAAGATGTGTGTGGGTGGGACAAATAATGGCAATCAGTGATCGATTATTGAGAAACAATGACTACGTTTACATGGACAGCAGTAATCTAATTATTGACCTTAATCTAAGTAAGATAATGTGATTAAGGTGTTTACATGAGTCACTGACTACGTTTACATGGAGAGCAGTAATCTAATTATTGACTTTACTCTGATTAAGATAATAATGTGATTAAGGTGTTTACATGAGTCGCTTTTAGAATACTCATGTCATGTACACGTTTTACATGTTATAGATCATAATTACATCAAGAGCCCGCGTCATTACGTCTGGTGTCTTAATCAAAGACATCAAAGTTTGGTCTTAATTAGATTAAGAGTGTATTATTGTTGTCCATGTAAACGTACTGACTGTGGATCAGTGAATGGTCAATGGGAGATATAATGGAGATCAGTGATTGGTCGTTGGGAAACATTGGCGATCAGTGATTGGTCTTTGGGAAACAATGGAGATCAGTGATTGGTTGTTGGGAAACAGTGAAGATCAGTGATTCATTGTTGGGAACAGAGGAAACTCGGTCACAGGCATTTGACTGAAGGTTGTATATCGTATTTATTTTTTTTACCTCTGACATATATGTATATCTTCCTCCTCAAAACAGTGAACTGTATAATCAGTGTTATAGATTTAACAAAGTAATATGTATGTATGTTGATTGATCTAAAGCAATATACAGTATAATTCATCTACAGGTAAGAAGTGCCATTTACTCTGATGCTGTGGGCAGCTCTGATGATTTGACCTTTCTTGCTGAATTTGAAGGAACTCAGACTTGAGAAGCCCACTCCATTTCCTTAGAGTAGGAATTCCAAGTTTTCTTAGTTTTCCTGGTTGGAGGTCAGGAATTATGAGTTAAGACCTCGATGAGTTAAGAGTTAAATCAAATGCCGCAATACTGGAGGTGAGAGAGCTGGACGGACTAAAGGACTAAATGCTGCTGCATTGGCCTCTTTCGGTAGAGATGACGTGAGGGGTAATTCCAAGTGCTGCCAGTCAGTGGGCAGTCATTGTGAGTCGAAGAACATTAACCAAAGTAAAAAATAAACCAGGGACGCATAGTGGCTAACATTGTTGCCTCGCACCTCCGGGGTTGGGGGTTTGAATTCCGCCTCCACCCTGTGTGCGTGGAGTATAATGTTCTCCCCGTTCTTCGGGGGTTTCCTCTGGGTAATCCAGTGTCCTCCCCTAGTCCAAAGATGATGTTGTAGGCTGATGGGCATCCACCCATCCCTGTGTTGGATAAGCAGTATGGAAAATGGATGGATGGGGAAAAAATAGACCAATCTATTCAAAAACTTTGTAATTTCATTACAAAATAAATCATGGATGCCTTTGTAGATCGCGTGTCAATTATAATGATTAATGTGCAAGTCATTTGGGGTAGTATGTGGGTATGAAATAAAAGAGGAAAGCCTACTTTTAATAGGTGTCGTAAATGGTAAATGCTAAAGAAACTCCACCTTTTAGATGATTTCAGCCGTTTTGTTGATGCTAAGAGGGCCTGATTAATTAGATCTCTCCACAAAGAGCCTTATAAGCATTTATGGCCAAAACATCTACTGAAATGTTCTTCTATGTCCTTGTTTTAAAGAGAATTTTCTAGCAGATTTTTAAAAATTTTTTAAAGTGTGTACACTGGTATACTTCACCATTCTGTGTAGACCTACAACCTAAGCAGAGCTCGATTAAGCTACAGCTTATTGTGTTTTCAGAAGGCAGTATCTTTTCACATTGTCTGAGACAAAGGAAATGAAACATGCTTGGCTGAAGTCATGGTATTACTAATCTCACCACCCCACTGTTACAGCTGGCGAGAAAAACACCGGCACCGCTCCACTGCCTGACCTCATAATGAAAGCAAAGCTGCAGTTCAGAGATGCTTGCATTAATCAAACTACAGAGAAACACAGGCATTGATCGTATACTTGCAGACATTGATCGCACACTGTACACAGCGGTGAAAGCAATCTGTTTGCGTTTGCATTTTCATTGCAACACCCTGATTCATTGTATTTTGTAAAACATCTCAAAACACTCATGATACTTTAGGAGTAATGACATGTTTAGTAGCTTAAAGCAAAGGAAAATGAAGAACAAGAACTTGCTAGTCTATAATATATCAGTGACTTTATTGTTAAACCAGGGATGGACAAATCATAAATACATTAGCTAGCCTTCAAGGTAAGTGAGAGCTCCAGCGTGCTTGCCCAGTCCCATTTTGTGCTTGCCTGTTGGCCTACATACCCAGGCTTTTTTTTAAAACTCAAAACAATGACAAGCTATTTATGTGTGTTAATACTAGAGATGCACCGATATATTGGCTGACAATCAGTATCAGCCTATAAAGGCAATTTTTTACGCTAGCGGCAATTGAAAACATCCGATAATCAGGGCCGATTATATCCTGTCAGTCAAAAGAGGGTGGGAAAACCCGTTGATTTCGTGTTGTGTGTAAAGAAATTGTCTCTTGTGTGGAATGATGACAAAACTGCAGTTTGTAATCCCTGTAATCTCTGTTCTGCTAACATTTTACACCACACGCTGAAGCAGTGAAGCGGGAGTTTTGGTGTCGAGTATAATTTTATTTATTTTTTGCCGCGCTGCTCGCGCTGAATTAAAGCACCAGTACACTGTTGAAAGATTTACATGAAGATGAGTTGACAAAAGTATATATTGCACAGAAAAATGTATGTATAGAGTAGTATATTTGATATCCAGTTAATGTTAATATATAAAAAAGTCGATATTATATATTACCAGTTTGATGTCGATGATGAAGTAGAAATGTTTTTGTGTGTGGTGAGTGAATCTGATGATAACAGGAGGTTTTTTTTTATATTTCAGTCAATGTTAATAAGAATTAATAACATTCAATAAGTTAAGAAATCTTACTTTTATCTTCAGAATTTAGTTCATGTGTTAATGTTTATTAGAGTAATGTGTTTTCTGTGTATGAGTGTACCAGTTATTGTGAAACAACTTGTTGAAATGGAGAGAATAAAGTTTTTATTTGCAATTATTTTCAGAATTGTGGAATTAATTATTATTCATTTAAAAGAAGGTATAAAAGGCACAATTATCTGTTATCGATATCGGCCGAGATCACTCTCAATAATCAGTTATCGGTATTGGCTGAGAAATTTAGTATCTGTGCATCTCTAGTTAATACAGACAGTGGAAAACAGCGAATACTATAGTCCATCGAAGGGGACATTTTTATTGAGCCATATTGGGCTTGTGCAATTTTGTGAATTTTTTTTTCTCTCCTGCTCGCAATATTCCACAATTTAATCAACCAGAACTGACGACCTAAAAAAGAGAGGCAGATGTGCTTTTCCCACAATTTCAGCTTTCAGGAGCGTATGAGACGGCATAACTGATGTTAAATACAATATATTTTAACCATGCTCGACAAACTGGCTTCAGTGTGTTTGTCGGAAGGCCTTGTTCTGTGTTTGTGCCGTTTATTTAGCTGTTTTGCCCGCCAGCACATAAAGGTACATCTTTAATTACATATGATCGCAAATTTCTTCTTAACATTTGTACCTTGGCTGTGGATTACTGCCGCGAGGGTTACAATAAACGAGAACGTGGATCTTCTAATCCTCTGTTCATAGCTCGGCTTCCATTGGATATTTGTCGATTTCCAGACTGTTCTTTGCACAGAAGGAGACGGGTGAGAAGAAGCGGTAAGCGTGGTGGCACCATGGTGCTATTAAGGCGAGCTCTTCGCAATCATGTTGCATCATTGGACTCTATCTCTGCTACCTCTCTCGCCTACGTCTCTAACGATGGATTATTCTTCTATTTTAATAGACCTTCGTGCCTCGTACCCATCTGCCCACAGCGTCTGGCTATGGCATGCAGATTGAGCTTTTTCAGATCAAGCTCCCAGGCTGGGATAAACTTTGGCAACCTCAGAGTTCTAGATCGTACTCCTTCGCAGAGGAGGAGTTGCGGCTCGGCAACATCATTGACTACTAAACCAACCACTGTAAAGATGGCCTTGTTCAATTGTAAGATTGGTTTCAAATAAGACTTTTTTTAAACTAATGACTTCTTATCATCTCGCGATGTGGATTTTATGTTTATAACTGAAGCCTGGCTAAATCGTGGAGAACTTGGCCCTCCCTCTAAAGCGACACCTGATGACTGTAGTTTCGTCAGTTCTACGAGGACAGCTGGTGGTGGGGAGGTAGCTGCAATTTTAACCGTTGTAAGTGTCGTTTATTGTCAGTGGATAATTTCAGCAGCTTTGTGGTTCGACTGATTAATATAAGTACAGAGAATGCCGTTTTGTGTGCCTTGATTTTATCGATCACCCCATTATAATTTTTTAATGATTTTTTTTATCTTCTCTGGTACCGTCTTATGACAAACTTTTGATTCTTGGTGATTTTAGTATACATGTGTGTTGGTCTTTGACTAACAAGTTTCTGCAAATTATTGACACTTTTTTTTTTTTTTTAAATCTCACTTTGTCAGTCTACCCGTAAACAAGACCATACTCTTGATTTGGTCATTTCATAAGGTGTCTCTGTCAGTAAAATGGAGAATGAGATTGAAGAATTCTGTTGATCAGATCATAAGGCAATATTGTTTAATACTGTGCTGAATACTTCAATGGTAAATGTTTGTTAATTCTGCTTCATCTAAACAGTTGAAGATGCTTTCTTTAGGGGTGCTTGTGCTATTGTGTCTCAGAACTGTCTGTTGAAGAGCAACTTTCTTATTTGAATACTTTGTGCGGCAATGTTTTGGACTCTGTTGCTCCTTTTAAAATTAAGAAACCCAAGCTGCAAACGCAAGCTTGGCTTAACAAGGATGCTCATGCCTCTAGACAGGAATGGAGAAATGCTGAAGGAAAGTGGAAGAAAAATAAGCTTCAGATATCCTATGAGACTGTGTGGTGAGCTACCAGCGCTCATGCAAAAAATTTGGGAGTGATTTTTGATAACGGCCTTAAATTCAATAAACAAATCAATTCAATTCAATGGTGATTCAATTCAATTTTTGAGTGATTACTCATACTAGTGTACTCCACTTGGCAGACCTGGTAATACAATATAGATTTTGTCTAGCATCTGTTCATACAATATAATGTTGTCTAGCATCTGTTCAAGCTAATTAATATGTCCAGTAAAAATAGTTCCCTTGGTTTGCATGCATAATGCAGCAGGTGGTGGGATTTGGAAAAGAGTAGCACCAAGTTGCTTTGTGCCACCGAGACCTATTAAATAAAAAAGTTTTATTTTTGCAAAAGTCAATAGGGAGTAGAGTTTTTTTCTTTCTTTGGTTGTCGGATGAGTAAAGTACTTTAAAAAAAAAATACTGCTGACTGTTATTGTAACAAAGAGTGGTGAGGATTCATGTGCAAAAGGTTTAATGCAAACAATGTCCACAGACCAAAAATCAGAAACACTGGGAAGTTTGGGGGTCATGCACAATATAAGCTCTGTGATACACAGTCAAAAAAGGCAAATTCACAATCATAGTCAATGAACACAACAAGAATTGGCACAAAGCAAACCAGAACAAGGGGATATCCAAGAAGCAAGCCAGGTCATACACAGAGCTCAATCAGATAAACACCACCAGCTCAGAACTTACTAAATGACAAGGAAATGGCAAGACTTCACAGTTGGTGCAAAGTTTGTGTGCTTTATACACCGTATGGGCAGGAACTGAGCATGAAGTGTTTAAAATTCAGGGAAGGGTGTTCTCTTGTGTTGTGGTAGAGAATTGTCCTTGATAGATGTATCAGTTATATTAATAGTCTGCTGTGCAAATGCGAATGAAAAACTGTAAGCCTGGATACATAATCTGCTTGTTCCAGGTACCAGGGGTAATGATTTGTCCAACCTTCCTGATATATTTGATATTGTAATGTATTTGGGTTGCATCGTATTGATTGATCTACCCCCCCACTTTCCCCCAGGTGCTTGAGAAGTACCCAAACACACCGATGAGTCATAAAGAGATCCTGCAGGTGATTCAGCGAGAACGTCTCAAGGAGATAAGGTGAGGTTATCGTCTCACGGTCTCATATTAGTTTTATTTCATTCAGATTTTGTGTAGGCCACATACATTTAGTGTGTGCAGACACACACACACACACACACACACACACATACACACACTTCTAATTTATAAATTTCTTTTTTGTTGCAATGATCCTTTTCTCTTCCAGAAGGTAAGATTATACGAGAGTCGATCCCTCTTTTTTTTTCTTAAACTAACTCCCATATAGCAGGCGTGTGCACGCTATTAACATACCCTAATTGACACAGCATGCAAAGGGTGTTAAAAACCCACTAAAGGCAGACTCCCTGGCTGTAGCTCTCGCGTTAGTGCTTTTTCACGACAGTGACTAGTGGCAGAGTCACGATTATTCTGCTCTTGTGTTATGCTTGGTGGGTCTTTTTTTCACTCCTGTCCTTCAGTCCCAGTTTGTACCACTCAGCCTTGAGCTTTTGTGGCAAGACTTCTCAGCAGATCAATAAAGATTGAAGAGAACATTATAACCTTCACAGTTGCCATTATGGTACAAAAGTCATGATTAATAGATTAACTATTTAGGCTGTCTGGTGATGTTTTTATTCAATGCCTAGACAACGGTACAGTTATAAGGAAAATTATGTTTCGACGCATGTTAGGTTTTGAAAATTATGAAGCATGTTAGATCTGAAAAATACTGCTTTTTTTGCTGTTTGTGTGTGCTTTATTAAACCAAAGCTGTATTCTGTATCTACAAATTAATTTTACTTTCTGTAGTACAATATACGTGCACATACACTGTGTTACACTGTGCTGTCTAATTGTATACAGTGGGACTTCTCCCCTCGCCTGCCTCAACGCCATGCTCCACACAAACTCCCGGGGTGAGGAGGGGATTTTCTACAAAGTCCCTGGTCGAATGGGAGTCTATACACTGAAGGTGATTGTGCATGATACTGAAAAATCTAAGGGCAGCTTTAAGAAGAAAATGCAACACCCTTCACTATGGCAGGTTCCAAACAGGAAGATGTGTTACAGCATAACGTTCTTAAACAGATCTTTCATAACCACTTGTGCAATGTTCATTGCTAGTTGTATGTGTGACTGTACAATCACACCACCCTATCAATTAGCTGGTGACAAAGCTGAAAGACAACTCAGACTGAAAACACAACCATTGTTGATGATTGTCAGTAATGAGTGTTTACGCAGAGTAGACCCAGTCTGTAATCGTGATTAATCTAAAGTGAAGCACACTGACTCATTAAGATAAACCAGACTCTGACTTATATGCATTTGTATGCATGTACACACTCTTTTTGAGCAGAAAGACATTGCGGATGTGGTGAAGGAGCTATCAGAGGAGGCTTCCGAAGACAGCAGTGATAATTTTTTTGACACGCGGAACACAGAAAACAACAGCAGTGGCAGCAGCAAACAGGGCAGTAGAGGAAGGTGGAAGAGAAGAGGTACATCATTGTCTTATCTTACTAATGATTTCTACTTCTTGTGTCTGCGGTCATGATCATGCAGATTACAGTTCATGCAAATAATAACCAATGCTAGACATGATGCTCTGGCTGAAGAAAAGGTCTAATACAACACCAAGGACAATATATGGGTATTAGTTTTGGAGGATATTCTGTGTCGGCTAGAAAAGCAATACAAGAAAATAATATACAGTCCCCTTTGAAAGTAATGGAACAGCAAGGCCGGTTTTTTTTTACTATACACTGAATACTTTTGGTTTTGAGACCAAACCCAATCTATGAGATGATAGATTAGAATTTCAGCTGTCATTTCCTGATATTTAGATCCAAATGTGTTAAACAGCTTAGAACATGGCGCCTTTGGAAGCAGACCACCGGATTTTTAGGTGAGCAAAAGTATAGGAACAGAGCGTCTTAAAGTAAATGAAAATAAATAACACTTAATATTTGGTTGCAATGCATCAAGCTGGCAAACCAGTGACATCACCAAACTGTTGCATTCTTCTTTTGTGATGCTTTTCCCGGCTTGTACTGCAGAGTTTTTTTTAGTTATTGAATGTTTTGGGGTGTTTCTCCCTTCAGTCTCCTCTTCAGGAGGTGACATACATGCTCAGTTGGGTTAAGGTCTGGTAATTGACTTGGCCAGTATAAAATCTTCCCTGAAGAAGTCCTTTGTTGTGTTAGAAGTGTGTTCAGGTTCATTGTCTTGTAGCATGATGATGTTCCTCCTAATTAGATTGGATGCATTTCTCAGTAAATTGGCAGACAGAATGTTTCTGTAAACCTCTGAATTCATTCTGCTGCTACCATCATGAGTTCCATCATCATTAAAGATTAGCGTGGCTGGTCTAGGAGCAGCTATGCAGGCCCAAGCCATAACACTATCTCCACTGGGTTTGACAGATGAGTTTATGTTTTGGATTATGTGTTGATCTATTCTTTCTCTAGATTCTTTCCCCACATACCACATTGTTGTATTGGCTATGCCCAATGCTTGTGCAATGCCTCTAATAGATTTTTCCCTTCTTTTCTAAGCTTCAAAATGGCTAGCTTTTCTCTCATAGACAGCTTTCTGGTCCCCATGTTGGTTTATCCTTTTCAACAACAAATGCAGTTCATAGAGATGAAAACCAGGACTGAAATCAAGAGTAGACATTCAGCACTATTAAGTGTTTAAACAATCAGCCTAACAGAGCAC
The DNA here is from genome assembly GCA_022414735.1 of Noturus placidus. Lineage (NCBI taxonomy): Eukaryota > Metazoa > Chordata > Actinopteri > Siluriformes > Ictaluridae > Noturus > Noturus placidus. The sequence continues at coordinate 100,108 of JAFFST010044978.1, read as the reverse complement.
ATCTGTATTTTTGATCGTTTGAAAAATGGGTGGATTCAAACAAGGTGCCATGTTCTAAGTTATTTAACACATCTTGATGTAAATATCAGGAAATAAAAGCTGAAATTCTGATCTATCGTTTCATATTCATCTTCTGATCTCAAGCCTAAATGTCTTCAGTGTATAGAAAAAAACCCAAAAGAATTAGCCTTGCTGTTCCAGTACTTTTGGGGAGGACTGTATACCTATAACTATAAAGGGCTTTTTTATATGGATGGCAAATTCTAGAAAGCTTTCAGGCCCTTCTCTCCCTCTCCGATTACAGCCCCGCCCTGAGTACAGTTTAATTGGACAGCGATTGCATTTCACGGTCGTACTTCTGCTATGGACTGAAGTCTCCCACGCTTACTCCACTGGCTTCCTGTCGCTGCCCACATCTGATTTTAAAACACTTTTAACCTTCAAAGTCTAAAAGGTCCAGTTCCCACGTACATTAAAGCTCGTACCTCCAAGCCTCTAGCTCTGCTTGACTGGACCCATTATCTCTCAGGGTTCAAGGAAGACATGTCATGTCTCTTCTTTGTCCTGACACCCAGGTGGTGGCTTGAATGTACCCTGGCTGTCCAAACATCTGATTCACTGCAAACTAAGATTGAGGACTTACCACTTCACTACAACACTTGAATTAGAACGTTGTTTATATCTATTATTTTTTTTTAAAACCCGCCTTCTCTTGTTTTGTTTTTTTCATACTCTTAAACGTTTTTAGATTGATGTCTTCTTACTCCCTGACCTAATGAACTAGCATGTGTTTTTGATCGAGACTAGCACTTCTAATGCCTTCTAAATGCCATAAATGTATATGTAAATGAAGTACGGTGCAACAGGGAATTCTGTTCACTTCTGTTGCAAAGTCAGCATTTAATTCTTAAAAATGTAATCCCAGTGATTGTTTTTCACTGAAGAGATCAAACGATGTAAGAGCAAGGCAACAAAGGTTTTGTTTTACCAGTACCATATGTTTATTGCATTTTGCATTTTCCCTGGTCTGGTGCTGAATTTTCTCTATAATTACCGTGTGTATATAGCTCATATGTACTTCTCAGGTGCAGCTTCGGATTCTGATGCTGAGTTTTATATATGGTATAAGTTTGTCACAAACATGTCAGTTGGGCACTTTCTGACAATATGTACTCAAACTGTCTTGTGAGACAACATTTATTTTTTTTTGTATTGTTACCTCACTGTAGCTGCTTAATCTTAATTTTTTTTAGTGATTAATACTTTGCAGTTTGTAATATATGTAGAAATATTTATGCATATTTATTTTTTTCCTTTATGTTCCCATTAGTCAGATAGATCACCTCAGCCTTTAAACAGGAAATGTGTTTTTTCTCTGCAAAAAGAGACCACTTCCTCATCTTCATATACTTGAGAACTATAGAGAGCTATTGAGCTAACATATTTAGCTCAGTATATCTTGCGAAGGTTTATACATTTTACTGAACAATGCATTCTATCAAAGTTGGAGACAGCTGCACGAAATACAGTAAGTGGAATGTGTGTGTGTGCTTTTGTAGCATATAGTTGGAAACTTTTGATAAGGCAAGTACTGCAAAGAACAGGAAATAGGAAATAATCATCCGTACAGAAGTATAGCAATATTGTGTCGGAGGTTATTTTCATGACTGATCTTTTTAATATCTGGCTTTATGGTATCACGGCATTTTAAGTGTTTATAAAAAAGTACTTAATGCTTCTTATTACTTTATGCTTCCTAATGCATTATATTTTCTGGCTCTTTTTCAAAACCCAAAGGAAGATGTTGGAATTAATTGTACATTAGCTTTTCTTTCTGTCTCTGGAAGGGTGCAAAATACTGATAAGAGCACAATGCACAGCTTGAAAAATTGAAATTATAGCTCAGCACTTTTACAAGATAATTATCTGTTACAAATTGGGTATTGTACATTTGAGTGGAAGCGACCTTAATTAACGCTGAGAGAGGGAGAGAGAAAGAAATTATGGGTGTGGGTATGTTTGTGTGTACGCCTGCCGACTTGTAGAAGTTGTTATTTCTTTAGGGCCAGCAAATCTGCAGTCACAGCCATCTTCGCCACAGTCTCGCTGCTCTTCTCCTTCAGTCTCCAGCAGCAAGCTCATCTCTTCATCCCAGAAGCACAGCAAAAAAGCACTTAAACAGGTGCATATCCCAACTCCTTCTATCTTTCTGTATACAGAGGTTTAGTTGTTTTGTATTATATTATATTATATATGTGTACGCAGTGTTTATTGTATTGGTGTACTATGCATATCAAATGCATTGAAGAATTAAAAAAGTGTATGTAGATCTATCACTTCATCATCTTAATTTAAGAATGATGTAATAGAAAATATTTGTTGATTATAGCTATATGAATTCATAACCTTGAATCATTGGATGAGCTGTATCTAGCAACATAACAACATTGTCGATAAAAAAAAAAAACGCTTCCTCCTGCATATTAAGGCTCTGAAACAGCAGCAGCAGAGGAATCAGCGCCGTCAATGTGGGATCCCCACAGCCTCCAGCCCACGACTTCTACTTAAAACTGTTAAAAACATAGCCGATACAGTATCCTCCAAAACTGGTATGCTCTCTAATGCATTGTGTTTCTTTTGTAATGAAATATAATCAGCTTAGAAGATTACATTTAGACGAATATATAGTTTCAAATCCATATTCATTCATCATTTATATTATGATGTGTTAGTCAGGTTTGTTGTATTACTATTACTACTAATAATTGAATTGAATGTTCAGTTAAAATGTCTAGTAACTCTATTCTTCTGCCTGATGTAGGCTGGGAACTAAAACAGTCAGAGCGTTGCCCTGCCAGTCCCCAGAACTCCACCTCTAGCTCCTCCTCCTCTGTCAAAGCAGATACGTGCCACACCGTTGGTTCAAGGAAGATGTCTCAGCGTTCCAGTCGGCTCAACGACCGTAAGTGTTTTTTTTTTTTTTTTTTCTTTTTTTCTCTCCAACAATTTTTTTTGTCCTTTTAATTATCTGCAATTGTTGACAAACTAAGCCGACATTTCTCACCCTTCTTAGGCCAGCTGAGACGAACCAAGTGTGAGATTGACGTGGAGACGCCTGATTCCATCCTGGTCAACACTAACCTACGGGCCTTAATCAACAAACACACATTTTCCAAGTTGCCCCCAGAGTGTCAGCAGAAACTTCTGAAGCTCCTGCCAGAGATTGATCAGCAGGTATGTGATCAGAGAGGAGAATTACACCATTGCTGGGGTTGATGGTGGAAATAAGGATTGATAAATGGTCATTAAATTTCATAAAACGGAGTACTATGCTTATTGCAATGACGGATTAGTATCATCCTGTATTCTAGTCATGCATGGATGGACTCCTGAGAGTAACTAGCTCTGCTTTGAGCAACGAGTTTTTCACATCTGCAGCGCAGTCTTGGAAGGAGAGGCTAGCCGAAGGCAGGTTTCTTTCCTAGTATTTAAACGTTATGAAGACCTTTATTAAAATATGACTTTATTACAATGCATAGTGTAATACGTTATGTGGTGTTGTTCCTGCAGGTGAATTCACCCCAGAGTTAAGACTAAGGATGCGGCAAGAGATTGAGAAAGAGAAGAAGGTGGAGCATTGGAAAGAGCACTTCTTTGAAAGTTTCTACGGAGAGAAGTAAGTGTATCTGTATAGTATATCTGTTGTAAAACCAGATCAAAGTGCATGTAGGAGTGAGCAGAGTGTAAATATTATTTCAAGCTCATTTTTATTCCAGGTCTGGATTAAGCCTTGAGGAATCCAGAGAGCTGACAGAGACTGAAAGGATTTCTACGCCAGCTAAAGACTCATCAAGGCCTGGAAAAACCGAGTCTATCACAGACGCTGAACAGACGCCAAACCACGCTGTTGAGGTCACCCACAAGGAGCTGAGATCCAGAGAGGTGAAAACATCAATGTCTATAAGCCATCCAGAACCAGAGTCCTTCCATTCTGATCCAGTCACTGAAAGTCATTCAGCTTCTGATGAGGTGTCTTCAAACACTAAGACTGCATCTACGACACAGACTGAGGAATCTACACCTACTGCAGAGGAAGTGGTGGAACCATTAATGTTGAGTGTAGATGAAGAGGTACAAGAGAGCAAGACTAATAACCCAACATCTGCTCAAGAAGCTAGTTCTAAAGGAAATGATACCATAGAGAGTCAGCCTATAAAGGTTGAAGGGGTTGGGTCACAAGCGTCTGAAGTTACCACTGAGTCACTGAAGCGGAAACTCTCCAGTGAACAAGAAGTAGCAGAGAAGAAACCTCGGGTTGCAGAAGGGTCACCCCCACCTCCAACAGTTGGCTCACCCCCAGCAACAACTTCAGTAACTGCACAACAAAGAGTGCCACCTCTTAAAGTAGGCTTTACTTTTATTTCTTTTGAACATTTCTGTTTAATTGCATTTGAATGTAGTTTCTTTGGGATGCTGAAGCCATTTCAAAATGTTTCTAGATCCCAGTGTCACGAATCCTGTCTGCGCCTGGAGCTCCAGGCCAAGTGTCTCCAAGGACTCCTCATCCTTTGACACCACCCAGTATTCGCCCAGGATGCACCGGGGCACGTACTTTAGCTGACATCAAAGCTAAAGCAAAACTAGCTCGGGAACAGCGTGCTGCGGCAGCGGCTGCAGCAGGTACAACACGTAGAGGATCCACTTCAGGACCTAGCTCATCTGGATGTACCTCCACACCCTCCCCAGTCCAGTCCTTGTCAGAAGAGTTTTCACCAGCAAGCAGTAGAAGCCAATCTGTATCTCCAGTAAAGATTAGCTCCGTGTCTCCTGTCCCTGAGGGCACAGGAGTTCTCTCACAAACATCTCCTTCCTCAGGTGCTGCTGGGCAGATGGACCCTAGTTTTGTTCAAAGCTCTAGCGCAAACCAATTTTTTTCAAAAGAAAACAAGTCCTTTCTGGGTTCTGGTGGAATGCATTTATCACCTTCAAATATGCTGGCATACAGCCAGAAACCACAAGAGACACCATTGCCAGGGATCTCAGTGATCAAATCCAGCTCATCAATTCCTGCCAATAATCCACTGGTCGCTCAGCTCCTTCAAGGTAAAGAAGTTCCCCTGGAGAAGATTCTTCCCAAACCACCTTCCAAGATAAATGTCCAGCCTTCGACTGTTGTAGCACAAGATAAAGGGAACCTGGCTGTTAGGACATCAGGGACAGGGAAGGAGAAACCTGTAGATGCAGAGGACATGAGCAGATCTAGACTACTGCATAATCCATGCAAACCTGGGACCAGTGTGGACAAGCTGGACAAGAACACACAGGAGCAGATTCTTCATGTTCTAAGGCACAGAAGTCAGCAGAGCCGACGGTCTCAGCCGGCCCAGTGTGAGCCCTGTCTGCTCGGCTATCCAGAGAGCTCTAATGACCAACCAAGGTTCCACCTAGGCCTCATTAGACGGAAGAGGGTGTCCAAACCTGCCATGACCGGACACTATCTCCTAAATATCTCCACATATGGCAGAGGGTCTGAGAGCAGCAAACGGCCTCATCTGGTTAACCTAAAGAGAGAAAATGTGGAAGGAGAAGGGGTAGAACTTAAAGAAGGGTGTCAGTCTTCTTTAAAAGGGCATTCTAACTCTCCTGGAATTAAAGTTGAGCAGCAAGGATTTCACATCACGAGACCAGACGATGCACCAGGATACCAACACTGTCCTCAAATAAAGGTAGAGTCTCAGTCACTGAGTTGTTTGTCCAATAAAGAAGAAGGTGGTGGCACTTCTACAAGAACCAAAGAAATATCTCCACGGTTGCACCTTGACACCAGTAAACAGGGTATCTCAGGGCCGCATCATTCGGATGACTGTAAGCCACAGGTAATGTCCTTCCAGTCACAGAGGTCACAGGATGGACAAGAAACCATGACGGGTACTTTTTTTGGTGGAACTATCAGCATGTCCATGCCTCATTCAATAAATCATAGCATCACCGACTCGGGTGCCTCTCCTACCGTTACATGCAGTAACGAAACTACCAGCGAGGGGATGATGTCATTTTCCGTGACTGTCACTGCCATACCTGCCGGTCACCTTCTCGATCAGGGTAAAGGTGAGACCTCACCTGAGCAGGCCTTCATAGAAGCCTCTGAAATGGAGGATGTCCAGTCGAAATGCTACTGTCGGCTAAAGGCCATGATCATGTGCAAGGGATGTGGGGCCTTCTGTCATGATGATTGCATCGGACCCTCCAAGCTGTGTGTGTCCTGCTTGGTAGTACGATAATGTTGATGAGGACAAAAGGTGACCTCAAAGTTAAACTATCAAGTAAGTGCGAAGTTGTTCACATGAATGGTGAACGTCTCACTGGGTCGATGTGTCCATAGGAATTTGGCTTTTATGCTGTTGATCTCTGGTTTTCCAGACATTTAGCATGTACATGTATACAATTTGTGCAATGTTGGAGTAAAACTTCCTCTCAGTTCATTTACTGAAAACTGAGCACCTTGTTCTAGATGCAAGACTTCTTGAATAGTGGCAATATATAAATGCTGGTCATGTTCTTAATATATGTGTATATGTATGTGTATATGTATTGTGTGCATATATATATATATATATATATATATAATATAGTGTATGTGTGTATATATGTATGTGTATATATATATATATATATA
>JAFFST010044978.1:82360-93412 GCA_022414735.1 Noturus placidus | reverse complement strand
GTATATATATGTGTGTGTGTGTGTATATATATGTATGTATACATGTGTGTGTGTGTGTGTGTGTGTGTGTATATATATATTACACAATATATAATACACTCATGTACATGCATATATTTTAATTTTAGAAACGGTATACTACTATTTTTGTAAATCTTGTAAATATCATGACCATCTCTTTTTTTTCTTGCTTCTTTTTAAATCCGTTATTTTTTTAATACTGTGCAGCTTCTTGGATCACTAAAAACAATAATATTATGTAATTTATTCAGCAAAGCAATTTTTGTTGAATAGTTTAAGCCTTAGTAACTCAAGCAAAGATCCAGAAAGCTAAAATACCAATTACTTTTCAGAATTACTGTGAAACAAAAAAAAAAGAAGATTATTTTAATGACTTATGCCTTATGTCAAGGCTAAAAGTGGTACTCTTAGATGTGAGTAGCATCAGTGGTAGATATAAACATAATCAGATTATTTATGGAGCAGAAGGGACTAAATACCACACCCTAGCACTAATCTTCAATCACTTTTTTGGTATATCATGGAATATAAGGACTGGATTATTTTGATAAATGAAAGTGGCAATAATTTGTACATTTGTTATATTTATTAATAGAATCATCTAAATTTAAGAGAGAATCAAAATCCCTTATAACTGTCTTCTTTTTAGGGTTGCACTTTTATTTATATATATATAATAATAATAATAACTATTATTTTATGTATATATATATATATATAAAATAATAAGAATTTTTTAAAAGGTAACTTTAATGAACTGCTCGCTCATGTAGTATGTTGGGAGTAAGTTGATTGTTATGGAAGCTGAAGCACTTCTTGATATAATAGTCTAATGTTCCCTCTCAGGAGCAAACCCAGGTTTTTTCATTTCACTATTTGTCTAAACACTCACAATGTTGTTCACCAGTGAGGAGTGTGAACTGACAATGAAGATCCAAGACTGTAGATAAACTTTCAAAAGAAGTCACAGTTGTAATTGTAAAATTCAATGTTGATTAATACAAATCCAATGTGTGTGAGAAATGAACTGTTTTTATCATGTAAATATATGCTTTTCTGAGATTTTATCCAATTTTTATGACCTTTTGTCTGACATTTCTTAAGACAAATCACACTACACCGCAAAAAAACGACATCTTAGCAACTGCCAATGTCTTGAATATAGTCAAATGTATCTATTTCTTAAGATCACAGTGATCAAATATAAGATTATTAAACCTATTTCAAGCTAATTTTTACTCATTTCAAGCTTTCTTATTCTATTGGCAGATCATTTTGTTTATTTCTAGAAATACATGCTTAAATTTTCTCCCAATAGACTATTTCAGGTTATATTTCTTATAATAAGAAATACTAGATAAAATGTGACTATATTCAAAATATTTCCACTTGCAAACACGTCATTTTTTTGCAGTGTATAATACTGGACTGTCCTTATTATTCAAATAACAGGCACCTTCTGATATGTGTTTGTAGTATTTAATATACTTAATATGTACATAAATCTGTGCATGTATCCACGGGTTATCAGTCATGTTTGTGAGATCTATGCCTCGTCCTTCAGACATTCTGAAAAGATTTTTTGTTGGTAATATACCAAAGTCAATTTGTGGGAATGAGATAATCAGATAATAAGCAAATTTTGTTTGTAATGTCTGTTTGGTTTTGAAAAGTAATATATTTTAATTAATATATTTTAATATAAAAAATTATTTACAATCAATTTTAGATAACATTTAAACAAACAGGGTATTTACTATGTCTTCTTTATATTTGCTGTCCCATTTTGTAATGCCTCGATCCAGGGTGTACATAACACTTTATACAAATTTGGTTTGTACCAGAATTCCCATGAATCTATTTTGTGATTTAGTCTAACCTGGAATGCACCTTTTGCGTACTACTCAAGTGAGTTTTTCTCTGAATGAAAAGAACTTCGTGTGGTATTAGCTGGCGTCATTACAGTTTACTTTCGAAGTCAGAATCATAAGGGAGGATGTTACCCTCTCTTATTCTTCCTATATTTACATATATACGTATGTGTGAGCTCCACTGTGTTGTGTTTGCTTGTGGTGTATACATAGAACTAATTGTATGAAGTGTGAAGGTCTTTTTCAGGTGACTTTGATGGTTGTTGTGCGAGTTGGTAATTGTACATGATCTGGTTGTACTGATATATGCAGTATGGAATATAGTGTGTATTTACGCACACAAACAAACAGAGACATAGAATAACTGTGCTAATTATTTTCCGTTCCATTGATTTTATATTTTTTTATACGATGTTGGGAAATAATGAAACATTTTTAATTGAACACAATTTCATCCAAGGTAAATTTTTAGATGCCTATATTGGTAGATTGTGATACTTTTGGTATACAGTGGATGAGCAATATGGATTTCTTTTTTCTGGATCAGTACTAATTAAAATGATTGTATTTACTTTAGCCAAAACAAAACATCTCTCTGTATCTGATTTCGACACACTTCTGTACATCAACCTGATGGAATAAATGTCAGTTATGGTCATAAAATCACATATTAGGTATAATAACAAGGCATCTTCTTCTTAGGAACGTATTCTTTACGCAATCTGTGACGTCAAATGCAATCTTTTCTCATAACTGTGGCAATCGCAAAACCCAGTGGAGTGTGCCTCCTTTTAATGTGTTGGTTTTTGTTTTAATATTCTACAGTTCTGTGTAAAATAAAAGTGAATGTAATATACAATCTGTATATCATCACTGTAATCATCACTTGTAAGTAAAAGTGTGTTTTATCTAAATAATAACAATAAAATGCATCAACTGAGCAAAATTAGTGTATGTGTTTTATTTCTGTCACCACACAGTGAAAAATTGGCCATTTTCATATTTTTGTAGCTATGTAGAATCACGAGGACTATTAAAGATGGATATAGTTTGTATGGAATAAAACACAAGAGGACATGCTGTTCTAAGGGAGTAATTCATGATGGGGTAGTGTGATGCAACCTGATGTAAAGTTGGGGGCTGTTGCAGCCCAAAGTGGATTATTTCCTATAGCAACAAGTCCCAGTCTGTATTTTATTCCAGTTATACCACCGTGATTTCAATGATATTAATGAACAACAAGTCCTGCTTTTTAACCGTTTATAATTGTTGAATGCCCGTGAGATGAATTTCCTTTTATCACTTGCACTATAACAGCTATAACCAGTCGTTCCCTCACCAGCCTCGCTCATGAACTTAAAAAGACAAGAACAAGAAACCAAAAAAATGGAAAGTCTTCTGTCCTAAAGACTCTCACGTGGTGGGAAACTTAGTAACTGACCATTACTAACTGCTGCCACCTTTTATAAATGTTAATCAGACGTCTTCTAAAAGAAATATTGACCATATCACCAATTATATACTAACACTTTTATAAATCCATTTTTTAGATTTAGGTTATGCAGATCATCCACCTTACAAATCCCTGTGAATGATTTTTACTATAGAATTGATTGTGCATTTGCAACTAAGTGAGGAATAAATCACGACAGACTGTGCTGTTATACAAAAGTATCTTGGCGTGCTGCTACGCCTGCTCTCCACAAAGTACATTATTTTCGTATAACTGCACGGTCGAGTTTGTTATTCTGCTTATACCACAGCTATTTGCCAACTATTACAATCTTTATTAACGAACGGCACGTTGCTCATTTGAATGCTTTACAGTTAGATATGACGTTGGGGAATGTCCGAAAGACAAGTTAGTTCCTACCTACATGTTCACCTACATTACAGCAGTGATAAACAGCCATTCCCTCACAAACACCTCTCTCTCTCACTCACTCACACAGACTGTCATTTTACTGAGAAAAAAGTGTAACCAATACTCAGTGCTTACATTCGAGACGCCTTCCATAAACAAGAATGTCTCCTAACAACAACAACAACAAAAAAAGTCTAGTGGTTAGCATGTTGTCCTCACACCTCCAGGGTTTGGGTCCAAAGACATGCATGGTAGGTTGATTGGTGTATCCAAAGTGTCCGTAGTGTATGAATGGGTATGTGAACGTGTGTGAGTGTGCCCTGCGATGGATTGGCACCCATGGGATAGGCTCCAGGTTCCTCACGACCCTGAAGGATAAGTGGTATAAAAAATGTATGGATGGAAAAATAACACGTTTTTAATTACGTCTATTATTAGTCTTCGATTATTTGGAGCATTGGCTTATTTGTAGTCCCTGAGAATGAGCTGATACACATTAGGACAAGCACATTAAATATTAACATTCATGTTACAGCCAGAACTACTTGTGCTGTTATACTAATACAGTGCACACCTTCTGACCAATAAGATCCGAGCAGTCAGCCACACTGTGATATATAAATGCATTAAATTGCACCTATTGTTTTTTTTTCCTTCAGATATTACCTTTCATTTAGATTGTTATAGAGCTGTTTGTGATTGCAAAAATGTCTGCAAAGTTTCAAAAATCAAAGCACACTACAAACCTAAGTACCTGTGTGAAGTTGGTCCCCCCACCAAGGCAAAATAGTCTCAATCATTTGTGTTGGTTTGTGCTGTAGAAATTTTCGTTTGTGCTGCTTTCGTTCAGGAGATATTAACAATATTTATAGGTCATCCTGATGTCACTCAGCCCCCAACATGCTCCAAATTAATCCGAGTCTCTATCGTTTGTGCTATGTTTGTGCTGTAAAAGTTTGAGTATTAAGCATGTGTATTTCTGGTGACGTCATCGCACCATAATTAAATGTTTAATATTTTAAAAACGAAAGCAGTACAAATGTAGCACAAACGATTGAGACTATTTTGCTGACGTTTTGCGTTGGGGGGGGGGGAACAGACAGAGTACAGATAGAGCAGGGGTCTTCAACGTTTTCCAGGCCAAGGACCCCCAAACTGATGGCGAGATGGAGTGGGGACCCCCTAGTTATATATATTGTATGAAATTGTGTTATATCAAACTGGTACCAAAACTTTCGCTACCTCCATGCAGTACCTCCGCGGACCCCCTAGGGGTCGCGGACCCCCTGTTGAAGACCTCCGAGATATAGTACAGTACTTTATGGTAGTGGGCGTTTCCTTTTTGAAACATGCTGACAGCGGTAGACTAATCACAACGGACTGGGACATATGACCAATCAGAGCAGAGTATGCTCTCTGAAAGGAGGAGTTTAGAGCTGCAATTTATTGCATTAAATATGCATTAAAGTGTTTTTAATCTTGAATGTATGTAAATTTATTGTATGAGACATTAAAAAAATTAGGCACGTTTGTTCAAAACCATAATAGGTGCTCTTTAATACAAACCAGTGATTTGCCTTGAAGCCAGAACTACTGTCAGAGCTATTATTCGGCACCTTCAGACCAAGGATTCAGCAGCGCTTTTGTAGAAATCAAATGTATTCAAATATGTCTAATACATTTACAAAAAAAAACCCACAATAGTAGTGTTTTTAAAAAGAACTAAAAGGGCATAGAGTCTTGCTCGTCGTTGTTGTTGTAGTGTCTGTGTGTCGCTTTGCTGCCCTCTGCTGGTCCTCGTCGGTGCTGCAGAAGCGCTCTCTCTCTCTCTCTCTCTCTCTCTCTCTCTCACACACACACACACACACACACACACACACACACACACACACACAGTGGGCGACTTCTCACTACTGCAGTTCGTTAACACTGAATCAAACGGAGCGTTAACCACGACCCAGGCGTAATGACGGCGAGCAGCGCGGCGGTGAAATGCCGAGTAAACGCTGGAGTATGAGATGATGAAGCGGTATTAAATCGAGCTCGTGACATGAGCGTCAGGAGCGTGTTTTCATCTCCCGAAGCCAAGAGCGTTTCTCCCTGTGCTCGGATGCTGATGATGGTAGCGCAACCTGCGTGATTTCCTGCTGGTAAGATGATCTTCAGACGGCAGTTTCGGAAAGGCCGAGGCTCGAACACTATGATACTATATCACTATACCACTACAACACTATAACACTGTGTAGTGCAGTATAATGACACCGCGCGTTATCATTTGTAGCCTGCTTGATTTGTTTGGAGTAAATAAGAGCATAAAGAGCTGCATTTGTGGCACAGACGCACTCTGACGTGTGTGTGTTCGCCTGGACGCGTCGTGCCCGTGGAGAATTGCGTGTGTTTTCACGCCGTCACAGCTCTCAGACCGAGCGCGCGCAGGTTAGACGCCGAGTGGATGGAGGCTGAGCTCGGATTGTCTGTGCTCACGTCATCGCCGCGGATCGAGGTGCGGTTGTGTCATTCGCTTTTTTTTTTTTTTTTGCTTTGCTTAGTACATTTATTTAAAAAAATAAATAAATAATATGTATATATATATAATGATGATGATGATGATGATGATTATACATTAGAGATTTTTTTTCCTGGGCAGAGCGTTTGAGGTGCAGGCTGGAGCAGCGTTATTGAGGGCGCAGTGAATTATTATCATGCACAAGTCGTTATGCGGTAATGATCTCAGTGTGTAATTCACACTCAGCAAACGATGCGTATGACATAATGGTGTGAGGCAGAGCTCCTATTCGCTGCGCCTCAGAGTGGAGTGGCTCAGGGAACACCAGCATACTGCTCTTTTCAACTAGAGTGCATTTACTAACCTCAATAATACATCATCATCATCATCATCATCATCATCATCATCATCATCATCATAATGATGATGATCCTCCACCTGCAGGGTTGGGGGTTTGAATCCCGCCTCCACTCTGGGTGCGTGGAGCTTGCATGTTCACATCTTCCTCCTGGTACTCTGGTTTCCTCTGGCAGTCCATGACAAGACATGGATTGTAAGCTGATTGGCATTTCTAAATTGTCCGTAGTATGCGAATGTAGAATGGGATTGTGCCCTGTAGCGGGTTGGCACCCTGTTCAAGGTGTCCGCATTGTGACAGCGTTCCCCGCGAAAAGGCTTCAGGCTGTACATGACCCTGTGTAGGATAAGCGGTATGGAAAATGGATGAATGGATGCCCTATGTCCTCTTCAGGGTTCTCTGGTTTCCTCCCATTGAATGAGTGTATGACTCTGTGTGTGTGTGTGTGTGTGTGTGGTTGGTACCATGTAATAGGCTCACTGGCATCCCTATCAGAGTGTATTCCCATCCCACCCCCAGTTTCCCAGGATAGGCTCCGGATCCACCGTGACCCTGACCAGGTTAAAGCGTATACTGAAGACGAATCAATAATAATAATAATAATAATAATAATAATAATAATAATAATACTGTTTATATCGTTATCCCATGTCCTTGTCCATCTCATCAGGGTTTTCTGGTTCCCTCTGAGCTTCCGGAGTCTATCTGGGTCTATCTAGATGAGGAAGGGTTCCCTTTTGAGTCTGGTTCCTCTCATGGTTTCTTCCTCATATCATCTCAGGGAGTTTTTCCCTTGCTGACGTCGCTGTTGTCTCTGGCATGCCCATTAGGGAGAAATTAATCCGTTTAAAATTTAGGTTGGAAATGTATATGTTTCTGCAAAGCTGCTTTGTAACAATGTAAAAATTAATAAATAAATAAAATATAAAGCGCTATACAAATCAAACTGAACTGAATTGAATATGCAGCCGAATAAAATTTGTTAAGTCGAAGTAAATGTAATATTTAAGCCGCTAAAGTCCCAGGTTATTATTCAATTATGTTTTAACACATATTATTTAGTAACTACGAAGAATTACTCAGTAACTATAGACAAAATAAACAGGAAGTATAAGTAGTTACGAGAGTGAGCGGTGCATGGACCTGCCAACCGATCCTGGTTAAACAAATGCCTTTTAAAATTCTTGTAAAAAGTATTAAAGATCTCAGCTTTTTGAATTCCAGAGTGTGGAGTCACAGTAAGTCAACGCTAAAACTAACCAACACGTTGAAACTACATCTCATACTTCCAAACGTCAGACATTTACAGTGACTGAAGGGTCCGCACTGTGTTTCCTGCATATCATTAGAGTCATTTGTATCATTATACCAAATGGTGCTGCCTTTGCAGATAGACGTCGTGAACGGAATCATTATTTGCACATCATGATGAGAGCTAAAGTGCTCTTTTGTCAAAACAACAGCATAACTGATTTTAACAAAGGCCTTACTATCACTGCAGCTCTTACTGAGACGAGACAAACATATGTATGACCTGTGTATAACTTCTTTTCAGCTAATTGTCCAAATTTTTTTAAACCTTTTTTTACTTACAGGAACTTCCCAATTTCACTTCCTTTTAGCTGAGATTCAGCCCAACTGACAGGTGATCAATGAATTATTTACCTCACACATTTATTTACCGTATTTTCCGCACTATAAGGCGCACCTAAAAGCCTTAAATTTTCTCAAAAATCGGCCGTGCGCCTAATAATCCGGTGCGCCTTATGTGTGGACTGAGTTCCAAAATCTGTAAAAATGTTGTGCGACTTTGAGTGGCGTTACAACCGTATGCGCCTTATAATACAGTGCGCCTTATGTATTGGTCAAGTACAGAAATAGACCCCGTAATTGAGACTGCACCTTATAGTGCGGAAAATACGGTACACTTTATTAGGACTACACACAACATGCTGTATGACAGCTTTAGTCTGTAATTAGAAACAGAACACATTCACTGCAGCAACAAAAGTTTAGTAATCATTAAAAAAATAGTATTTCGAAACACTTATATGCACTGTTGGCACTGACTTTATGAGAAATATGTATTTACTAGAAAGAAAAAACCCCACAGTGTATTAAACACTGTAATGACAGAGAAATTCAGCAAATAGAAAATACGGTGTATCTTGCTTTAGAGAATCACGACTTCACATTAGTAGGCATATGATCGTAGAAAAGATGGTGTTAAGAGCCATTGTGTGTTTTTGCTGTTTAGAATGATTGAGGAAGCCAGCAAGAGTCACAGCAAGGTCACAGTGGAGAAGAGACAGCTCTTCATGGAAATGAGTAAGTTAACGCTCGTTATACAATCCTTTACAACACAAGTACAAGCACAGACATACACATGCACAGGCTAAACTTCTCTCTGTTGTATAACAGAGAAATTAACTTTATAAACCTGTGTTTTCCAAGAAAAAAAAACACACATTGGCTACTTTCATAGGAACGCCCATAACAAGTATCATTCAGCTATCCAATCAGTCAATCATGTGATAGCAGCACAAACATCATTAAACATCAATAGGAAAAACTGATCTCAGTGACCTCGACAGTCACATGGTTATTGCTTCCAGACTGGTTTGAGTAATTCAGAAACTGTTATAATAAGAATGGTTGCGAGAGAAAGAAAAAAAAACAACTTCCAGTGAGCTACAGTTCTGAAGAGAATGGCCAGACTGGTTCGAGTTGACAGGAACACTCAAATAACAACTTTCTTTAAAACAGTTGTGAGCAGAAATGCATTTCACAAGGCACATCTCTTGACCTGTATCTCTGTGATTTTATGCGTTGTGCTGATACCACATGATTGGATGACTGCATAAATTGCATGAATGTGCAGGTGTACGCGTGTTCCTATTAAAGTGGCCAGTGAGTGAATGTGCCAGAAATAGTCAATGTTATTAATCCAGATAAAAATGAATGAATGGAAAGCATTCTTGAAATGTTTCTTTTAAATTGGATAAATGTCAGTAAATCTATTTAAAATCCGTGATGACCTACTTAAAGAACTGATCCATAATTAATCATATCATTTCCTTTGCTGTTATCAGGAGCCCAGAACTTTGATGTTATCCGTCTTTCAACATATAGGACAGCGTGCAAGCTACGATTTGTACAGAAAAGATGCAATCGTAAGTTATACTTTCATCATTCCTAGCCGTATAGCATTATTTCTTGTTTGTTTCTCTGATGTAATCACGTCCTGGCTACGTGTGCTAAAGTATTATTCACAGCAATTATTCACAGTATTATTCACTTACTGTTGATCATTGGCTTTCTTCTCTGCCTTCTACTCTTACAGTTCACCTGGTGGACGTGTGGAACATGATCGAGGCGTTTCGTGACAACGGGCTCAGTACTCTGGACCACAACGCCGAGATTAACGTGTCACGGTTGGAGACCATCCTCTCCTCCATCTTCTACCAGCTGAACAAGCGCCTTCCCACCACCCACCAGATCAATGTGGAGCAGTCCATTGGCCTGCTGCTCAACTTCATGGTGGCCACCTACGACAGGTGCAAGATGGCATGTGGTAACTCGGTTCCGGAGCCATGTGGTGGACCATCAGTTATCTCTAGCCAGTTTCACATCTATTACAAAGCAATGCGAAGTTCATACATATTCTTTGCTTGAATTTACTTTAGGACTCCTGAAAATTCGGTAATCTGCCACCAAACACCTCTAGATGTAAATATGAGGAAATAAAAGCTGAACATCTATCCCAAATGAAAAACAATAGAATTTTCCTTGCTGATCCAATATTGTCAGAGGGGACTTTAGCTATCACTGTTGCCTAACTAGTTTATACGCTCTCAGATATAAAGATAACAAACTGTGCTTGTCATTGTTGCTGGGTTGGTACCATCATGGGTACATATTGTGTATCTTTAGTACACAAGAACCCTGGGCACATGGAAATGTGAATATAATATACCATTAAATATAACTTTAGTCACATAATGGGACATGAAAGACCATTAATGTACCTTTAAAGCCTTAGTACCTTTCCAAGTAAAAATAATAATGCATAATACAAGACAACAGATGCATCTTTGAGGTTTGATCTGAGGAATAGTACATCTTGGTACCTTTACAGTATTTCTGTGAGTGTAGATGCAACCTAATGTCTGTACTACTGATACATGTTGGTGGATCTTTGGAGGATTGTTTCAAATGATTCTGTAAACTAATCTGTTATAAATTATAACCGACTTTATAGTGCAGACCAGTAACAATAATTTGTTGTGTTATTTTTTTAATTATGTATCTTTGCAGGACTGTTTCTAGCTATTCTATTCAGATTCTAGCGATTTTCGCAGGGCCCTGTGAGAATGCAGGAAGTGTGTGTGTATATATATGTGTGTATGTATGTGTGTGTGTGTGTGTGTGT
>JAFFST010044978.1:68510-81768 GCA_022414735.1 Noturus placidus | reverse complement strand
ATATATATGTGTGTGTGTGTATGTGTATATATATATATACTGTGTATATATATATATATATATATATATATGAGAGCATATTTAAAGTAAGGATTGTGGGTTCGAATCCTGACTGCCCTGTGTGTGCGGACATTGAGTGTATACCCGTGCTTCAGGGGTTTCCTCTGGGTACTCCGATTTCTTCCCCTAGTCCAAAGGCATGCATTAGGCTGACTGGCATTTCCAAATTGTCCGTAGTGTGTGAATGGGTGTGTGAATGTGCCTTGTGATGTGTTGGCACCCTATCCAGGGTATCCCCGCCTTGTGCCCTGAGTCTCCTGGGATAGGCTCCAGGCACCCTGCGACCCCATGTAGGATAAGCGGTACAGAACATGCATGGATGGATGGATGGCATGTTTCACATTCAATTATGTGAGCTTATGAGACAGTTTTGGAACATAATATTTAAGTTCTTTTTAGCCATCCTAGTCTTAAATGGCATCATTATGCCATGCTGTAATGTCTCTACCTGCTATAATGGAGTACATTTAGTGTCAGGGAATCCTTGGGGGGGGATTCTTTTAACTTAATCAGTATTCAATGCCACTCTCACACTGCATGTACTGTAAACCGTATTGTCCTCAGATGGTGCATTATTTTACTAATATGGTAAAAAGGTTGCATATTTTCACAAGACAAATTATCGTAACAGATTAAACCCTAGCGCTGGATTAGACTAATAAAGGTTCTCCATTTGTAGTGATTCAAGGTTAAGCTTAACTGACCCTGGAATTTATCACAGCTCTTTAATGAGTGTGTTTGTGTTGCAGTGAAGGCCACGGGAAGCTCACAGTTTTTGCCATGAAGTCAATGCTGGCAACCATGTGTGGAGGGAAAATTGTCGATAAATTACGCTGTAAGTACTGTACGCTAACATTTCCTTTTTTTTTTGTAAAGTCGAGGTACCGCATCATTAATAGGGTAATATGTCGAGTACTCTGTATTTATAAACATAATGTAATTTCCACATTCTAGCATCACTTCTTTATGGAACTGGAATTGTTTAGTATTGTGCATGAAATTCATCATTTTGTCTTCCCATCATTGTTCCTTCTATCATTAGCAGCATGCTAGTGAACTTTTGCTGCCCTCTTGTGTATTTTTATGAAATGATTTATTATTAGAAATGTAAACTATACTCTAACTCAGTAGTATGCTTTCATACTCTACCTATATCTATAAGCATAAATCAGTCAAATGTGAGTGTGTTTATTCTTTTAGGTTTTGTCCATTTATTAGAACAGTACTCTATGTAGTTGCATTCATTGAACACCTTGTGGTGCTGTTTCATTTTATGTTTGGTCAAAAAAAAAAAAAAACTGTGTTTGATTATAATACTAAAATGTGTTTTGTATGTGACAGAAAATTCTTGGTATAAACAATGGCAGATTCCTCTGCTCTCTCTTCTTAGATATTTTTTCTCAGATATCCGACTCCAGTGGGACGATGGTGTTTGCTAAGTTTGATCAGTTTCTCCGGGAAGTCCTGAAGCTGCCTACAGCTGTGTTCGAGGGTCCATCATTCGGTTACACGGAGCACTCAGTGAGAACATGTTTCCCTCAGCAGGTGAGGGTCTCTCTTGCACAGCACCTTTTAATGGTCCCTAACTGATCATGCTTCCACACTGATGCTGCACCTCACAACTGGCTTTGAGTGTCTTACCTTTGTTTTGCCAGAAGAAGATATTATTGAACACCTTCTTGGACATCATGATGGCCGATCCTCCCCCACAGTGCCTCGTCTGGCTACCTCTCATGCACAGACTGGCCAATGTAGAGAATGGTACGTGCTAGAAATGGTCTATCTTAGTGATGTAATTGAGTACAAATGCATTATTTGGAATGTGTTTTAGTCTGTCGTCATTGGATTAGTTATACTGAATAAAATAAAACCAGACAGTGGTGCTTGAAAGTTTGTGAACCATTTAGAACTTTCTATATTTCAGCGTAAATATGACCTAAAACATCATACAATTTTCACACAAGTCCTAAAAGTAGATAAAGAGAACCAACTTAAACCTAATGAGACAATATTATACTTGGATATTTATTTATTGAGGAAAATGATTCAATATTACATATCTGTGCATGGCAAAAGTATGTGAAACTTTGCTTTCAGTATCTGGTGTGACCCCTTTATATAGTAATAACTGAAACTAAACGTTTTCTCAGCACTAAGTGTTGATTAGTCCTGCACATCGGCTTGGAGGGATTTGAGTAGAGTTTTAGATTTTTTCCGTAACATTCCTAAGTGCAGAGCAGCTTCAACTCTGGGATGTTGGTGGGTGAACTGCTTGCTTCAGGTCCTTCCACAACATTTCTACTGGATTAAGGTCAGTACTTTGACTTTCCAAACGATTAACTTTAATCTTCTTTAACCATTTGACTAAAAACAATGAGTTAATTTCTTAAATATAAACTAGTATGTTCATTGAACATGTTTCCCATTGCTGTTCATCTTTATTAAATTAAAATAATACAGAAAAATCATACAGGCATTGAAATGCTATTGAAAGGACCCCAGCAGCAGTATTGTATCCCAGCTTTGTTTAACTGTAGAAGTTAAGGAGTTGAATAAAGTTATGTTCTGCAAAATTGCAATTTGTTGTTATATTTTGTGAATGAAAAAAGCTAAGCCATGCCCACTTCTGATACAGATACTATAGTAACATTGGTTTACTCACATAGTCTATCTTGTGAAAAAGACTGGGTTATTTTCAGCTTCCTGCTGCTATTTTATGCTCTCTCTCTCTCTCTCTCTCTCTCTCTCTCTCTCTCTCTCTCTTTCTCTCTCTTTCTCTCTTTGCCTCTCTCTGCCTCTCTCTCTTCATTCTGGTACAGTCTTCCATCCGGTAGAATGCTCCTACTGCCGGAGCGAGAGCATGATGGGTTTTCGCTACAGATGTCAGCAGTGCCACGGCTACCAGCTTTGCCAGAACTGCTTTTGGCGTGGCCATGCCAACGGTCCCCATAGCAACCAGCACCAGATGAAGGAGCACTCCTCGTGGGTATGCAGAGCCACCTGAGGCTGTCTATAACTCATTCGTGTCTATACCTAAACAAAAACAGCTGCTCTTTAAACGTATCTCTAGTAAAATAAGCTTTAAAAATCCAAATGATAGGTTTGTGCTGTAGAAAAGTTGCATGTCTGGCGCAAAGCGATAATATAATCCAGTCTGTAATGTAATTTTCATCTGAAAAGGCATTTTTGTGTACTTAAGATTTTACATTGCTTCTATTGTCCTGAAGCTTAATCGCTATTCTGAGAATTGAAGCGTAGGAAAAAATTGAAAGTGCTTCCTAAATCCAAATTGAACTTCCACCACAATGATCTTTACTAGTTTACTAGTAATTACTAGTGTTACAGATCAATACTTTTCATAAATGTACTTGACTTACAAATTAGAACGTAGAAGTAATATTTACCTGACGTTGATTATGGGCTGGTTTCTCAGACAAATAAACCCTTGACTAGAACAGATTTCTAATGTCATGTAAATTGTGTCTAAGACAAAAATACTTAATTTCCGAAACTTCCCTTTATTCCTTTCCAGCAGGAACGTTCCCTCATCTCTGTGTAGCGTTTTATGACTGGGTCAATGAGTGTAATTGGTATTCAGACAGCATCAGTGTGTCTAGCTTTGTCTTTGTGTCTGTGCCTTTCACAGAAATCCCCAGCCAAGAAGCTGAGCCACGCCATCAGTAAGTCTCTAGGTTGTGTGCCAATAGGAGAACCCCCACACCCTGTGTACCCCGAGGCATCCGAGAGACCACAGGACTTGGCACACCCTACGTAAGTATTAGACTGTTACAGATTTTTTGGGACTGCAATATACTATCAAAACACCCAGTTGCCCTCACCATCATATGAGGGTTTCATTTAATAGGTTTTCACAAATGCAACTGAAGACAAAAAAAACTCAAAGCCATTTAAAACGTGTTACGCTAATAGACCCAGCTCCCATGGGTTTTGGATCTCCAAGGGCTTTGGTTGCTGTGGCAACTATATATCACAAATGTATGTGCAGTGAATGTAAGTAAATAGTAGTGCTTATATTTTAGCCCAGGACTGTAGGCACCATGTGAAATAAATGAAGAATAATTATTAGCCTTGAATATGCCCATGAATTGGCCTCTAACCACCATATTTCAATATGTGATGGCATAATTTTTCTGACCCTGTGTCATATTGAAATTTTGACACGGTGTACAAGCGCTGTTAATGTTGAATGATATATTATCTCCAGATCTTTTCTGTTGAGTAGTACAGACATTTGCATAGTGGTCATGTGCATATCCATTAGGGTTGTCATGCCAGCATAAACATATCTCACGAAACTACACCGGCTGAAGTATCACGAAACCATGCAGTAGTGTGTTAATACATCATTCAAATCTTCAGAATGAATCAGAAATACATAGATATAAATGAAAACAGGCAAACCAGATTTTCCTTTCAATACATTATTTAATGAGAACGAATAACTGGCTATTGGAAAAACTCAAGAACAATCATACAATTGGCAAGCAACTAATTCAGTCTGCCACATATGTCATCTATTGTTCCCTAGAGCAGTGGTTCTGAACCAAGGCGGAGAGATCGGAAGTGGAGCGCAAATGGTTTTCAATAAAAAAAAAAAAACAGTCAGGGCATCATTTAGGTTCTCTGTGTATTTTATTGCTTTTCAAATAGAATGTGAATAAATGAAAAACTCCACGTTTTCTCTCCCTCTTTATTTTCTTTTTGCTGGGGAGAGGTGGAGCTTAGCCTGCCTTTTATCTAGCTGTCAGTGCAGACGTAGCCACTTGTCCGACACCTTTAGCGACTTTTTTTGCAAAAAAAAAAAAGCGCTTAACAACAAATCTAACGACTTTTTGGACAAACCTTAGTAACTTTCCAAATGTCGCCAGTACTGTCCTGCAAGTGCGAGGTCTTGCTTTCCCACTGCACTCTCACACTCTCTGCGTCTGCTCTGTTCAGTGAGTGTCTGAGAGCCGGAGAGTTAACAATGTCATGGATAACAAGACGCAATTTACATCAGTCATATGCGATTGTTTTTAGAATGCAAGACGAATGTAATACAACATGTTTTACATGTAAAATAGTCCACGTTATTACATACAGTACTAGTTCTCTTGCTCAAAGTAGTTATAGTGTTCAGAAACATTTTTGATTGTTCATATTCCATACCTGTCTGTTATATAGTTTTATAAAGTTTTATAAGTCATAAAGGTTATTTTTAAAAATCATAAAAGGTATGAAAAGTAATTTAGAAAAGTACAAAAACTATCTATCTATCTATCTATCTATCTATCTATCTATCTATCTATCTATCTATCTATCTATCTATCTATCTATCTATCTATCTATCTATCTATCCAATCAAAAACAGATTATAGATTAGGTTATATATAGACAGATTTTATATAGAATAGATAATCATTACACCTGGTCTCCTCCAATATGGGGGGGGGGTGCTACTTCATAGGGGAGGCTTGAGGAATGGAAATTGTCCTTAGAGTACTACATTAGGAATAAATAACTGAATTTGGAAATAAACTCCAAAGCAAATCATAAAATTGGGAATGTTAGCTCACTTCTAGCAAACACGGATAATTCTAGTATTTACACACAGCGGTTAGCATAACGTTAACTTGCTTGGTAGCAAACAGGCAATCTTTAAAGATTAAGGTAAAGAATTTAGGTTAAATGAAGTGTCGCTAACCTTTGTGTATTCTGCAAAAGCAGTTCGATGTGTCATTCTAGGGAAAACAGTATTAATGCTTCACATAACGTCCACAATTTTGAAGCTTCAGTACTTCAGTATCTTCAGGATTCAACCCTAGTATCCATACAGATTCTCTATGCAAGTCATAAAGTTATCAAGTGCTTGATTTCTATATGTATTTAAGTGTTCTAATGCAGTAATGCTTAAAAGTAAGGTGTTTTATTCTTCGCAATTCCAGTCCTCGAAGCCGACTGCTCTGCTCAGTTTCAGTTTTTCCCTTCTCCCATCTTACCAGATCCAACTTATGTGGTGTGCTAGATAGTTAGGGGAAATGTAAAAACTCTGTTCTAATACAAATGCAGTTGTCAGAAGATAATGGATACAAATTTCAAGCACAACTCATTCCATCATTTACATGGATGGAGGCTAATCTCTTAGGGCGGCTGCGGCTCAGTCGGTAGAGCGGGTTGTCCACTAATCCCTTAATCGTAGGGTTGGTGGTTCGAATCCCGGCCCGGGTGATCCCATGCCGAAGTGTCCTTGGGCAAGACACTGAACCCTAAGTTGCCCACAATGGCAAGCTAGCACCTTGAATGGCAGCTCTGCTACCATTGGTGTGTGAGTGTGCTCTCATTTGTAAGTCACTTGTAAGTGTAAAATGTAAAATGATATTTCTGTAAAGCTGCTATGAGACAATGTCCATTGTAAAAAGCGCTATACAAATTGATTGATTATTATTATTATTATTATTATTATTATTATTATTATTATTATTATTATTATTATTATTATCTGTTGGTGGGTTGACCAAATGGTCCTGACTGTCCACTAGAGGGCGCCCCAACTCACTTTCCCCGCAGAGCTGAAGCAAAAACACAGGTCAGCTTGAAACCGTTGACTTATTTCAATGCCTTAGAAATAATATGATATAAATTTCAACCCATGGTCATAAGGCTGATACCTGCTGCTACTAGTATATTAGAAATAATGCATGAACCATCAGAATATTTATCATGGCTACATGGGCGGCTGTTGCTCAGTCGGTAGAGCGGGTTGTCCACTAATCCACTAACCGTGGGGTTGGTGGTTCGAATCCCGGCCCGGGTGATCCCATGCCGAAGTGTCCTTGGGCAAGACACTGAACCCTAAGTTGCCCCCGATGGCAAGCTAGCACCTTGCATGGCAGCTTTGCTACCATTGGTGTGTGAGTGTGCTCTCATTTGTAAGTCGCTTTGGATAAAAGCATCTGCTAAATGAATAAATGTAAATGTACATGCTACATCGCTTATGAAATAACAGATACTGAACTTCTACTAGCATCAAAACAAGTCAAAGCTAGAAGGACACATTAACTGTATATAAGTGCTGGATTTTCAATGAAATGTTACATATACAATTTTTGTCACAAACAACAGCTACAAAAGATTGTCTTTAAAAAAAAACATTTAAATGCACAATATTTTGCTCTTGAAAACTTGCAGTAACTCAGTTTACTGCAGATATAAAAAGTAAGTTGCGCTTTCTACAAGAAAGTGTTCTTCTGTTGGAAAGGGTCATATTTCATTATTTACATATTACAATGGAAACCAGTTTTGTTGCTTAAACAGAACGAAAATATGTCAACATTTGGGAATTGTCAAAAAAATACCTCCAAGAATAATGAAATCTATAAAGTAATCAAATCCATTTCTTCTGTGGCTGAATGTGTAAACATCAGGGGTTCTGTTTTTCTGATTTGAAAGTTGAGAGGTGTCATTAAACAAGCTGACAGATTGAAGATGTGACTATTGAAGAAACTTCACAGCAATAACAGTATATATTTTTTCCAGGCTATATTTGTAAATGACTATAAGTAGTCATGTATACATAGTAATATCAATATCAGTGGATCTATATGTGTAGGTAATGTTTTACAGATGACTTTTAGCATGTCCCATCTCAGGATGTTTGTATATGTTAGACACCCCAGCTTAGTAATGGAATTTACTGAATATTTTACATTCAAAGGGCGGCTGTGGCTCAGTCGGTAGAGCGGGTTGTCCACTAATCGTAGGGTTGGTGGTTCGATTCCCGGCCCGGATGACTCCACATGCCGAAGTGTCCTTGGGCAAGACACTGAACTCTAAGTTGCTCCCGATGGCGAGCTAGAGCCTTGCATGGCAGCTCTGCTACCATTGGTGTGTGTGTGTGAGTGTGTGTGTGAATGGGTGAATGAGACACAGTGTAAAGCACTTTGGATAAAAGCGCTATATAAGTGCGCCATTTACCATTTACCATTTAACAATCTCTAGATATGTTTCTATGACAGAAATTGGAGACTTGCAGTGTAGTGAAGGAACACATTGCTAACTCAAATATTCATTGACCTTTGCTTATACAGGTCTAGTTACATTCATTTATGCTTCTGTTATTTACAGAGTTATTTTCATTGTTTTTTCTTCTAAAATTGAGAACGACATTCAGGAAAAGGCTGGGACATTGTACGTAAAATAAAAATAAAAGTATGTTTTTCTGTTTTACTGCTCGATACTTGAACAGGGAGGGATAATACGGGCATTGATGCTCATGCCTCTAGTTTGATTTTACTGACTCACTGTGCAGTTTTATTGTGACTATAAAACAGCACCGTATATTTGATATTACAGATGTGGTTTCTTACCTAATTTTATTATTTGGGTATCCATCAGAGTTAATAAACAGACATTCGGTTAACCTTGAGGAGAGGGGAGGAAAAGACATATTGAATACGATTTAAGAAAGTATCATTTACCTCTGCAATTATATGTAAATTATGTATGTGTAAAATGCAGAGTAAAAGCTCTGGCAACGCTCTGGCATCAGTAAAACGGCCACGGAGTTTCAAAGGCCAAAACCACATTGATTTTTGTGGGCAGGATGTTTGAAAATCACAGGGGATTAATAAACTTTATATGATTACAGTGGCAATGTATGTTTATAATAATTTAATGATCACTAAAGATATTTCTGTGTTCTATTTACTAGAGGTGAACTAATTAGTTGATTTTACCGATACCTATAACTACGTTGCGCTGTAAAAAACCATTGGTGTGGAATTGTGCATATAACCGATAGTTCAAGCAATAGGTTGTTGGTGACAATTAATCGGCAAAACCAATCAGTCATTGTCTTACATTTACTAAACTGGTGAATGAAAACTGAAATGAATGCTCTATCCAGTGTACAGTGAAAAGTGCCGGGAGTGACTGAGTTGTACCATGTGTGCAGTGTCATTTCTGATGTAAAATCTAAGGCTTTTAATTGAGTTCGCCTTGACGTTATTAGCAGTAGCAGCCTGTTATCTATTTTTTTTTGTCCTGTGTGTCATCTGGCTGCTTCTTCCCAATGCTTCCTCCAATCCCAATGCACACATCAAACCAGTATACTGCTGCTTTCATTATGAAAATATTGCCAGATGGGGCTTTTCTCACTGTCTTCATGTCATCATAGGTCAATACTCTTATCGTATTTCAGTATTGGAAATAAATACCCAAATTTCCATATTGGAATATCGGCTGCCTGTGGATCCCTGTGCATATCCCTATTACATGCAGTATATTCAAAAGCAAGGAACAAACGATGTTTGACACTATTATATTACATTAAAATGTGCCGTTTTATAAGGATAAATGGATCACAGTCATTTGTTTTCTTATGTTGTGTAATAATGCAAAGTGTACGTTATTAGGAGACTACACTGGAACGAACTCATATGTGTATGCAGTTCTTTTGTCTAATTTCTGATTAAATTGTTGCTTATGGTGTGATTTTTCACTGGTGATTCGCCAAGCTCACATCACATCAGGACAGTCAGGTTTAGGATATAAAGCGTTTGCTTTTTTGCCACAGAACTCGTCTTGTCAGCAAGTGAACAGAGAGTGAAGAAAAACGAAACATCTTTATCCTTTCACGATTGCTCTTAAAATCAGATTTAAAGTGTGATGCGAAGCTACGTGAAACACAGAAGCCAATAAAATAAACCACATAGACTGGTGTAATGAGACCCTGCATGGCTAGGAAGCCTCCTGTAAGTGATTTAAACATTATCTAATCCTAAAATATGTATTTTATTCGCCATATCTTTGTAAGTACTATCTCTAAGGTCCATTTTAGGATTCAGTTTAAGATTTTGTTGTTTGTCTTTAAAACTCTTAATGATCAAGATTCTTCTTATCTCAAAGATCTTCATACACCACATTCATCTAGCAGATTTTTAAGATCTTCTGATAGGTTTCTTTTGTATGTCGCATGATCCCATTTAAAAACTAAGGGGGATAGAGCTTTTTCAGTCACCGGCCCTCGTTTATGGAATCAGTTGCCACTGGACACCTTCTATTATCATTTTTAAAAATAGCCTGAAAGCGTATCTTTTCTTCCAGGTGTTTTAATCTAATTTTTACTATTGTTTATCGTCTGTCTCTGTTTTTATTCTGTTTTTTTATTGAACTTTTTCTTACTCTGTTCAGCACTTTGGTCAGCGTTGCTGTGTTTAAATGTGCTAAATAAATTAAATTGACTCTCTTCCTTCCTTCCTTACTTACTTGTGTATATACTTTCTTCATTCACTGAACCGGAAATCCTATTCTCTGTCCATTGCTTTAACTCAAATTTGAGAATCGGTAATCATATAACTAAGGCTGAAGTGATTTGATGAGATGATGTTAATTCTGCCCTTGCTCACTCACTCCTTAAAGACCGTCTCGGAGAATGGCTACATCAGTGTAAACATGTCTCACTTCCTGTTGTGGCTTCACACAGTGTTGTTATTGACCTCAGGACAACATGATCTTCATAATCGCACTGTCATGAATGCCTTCTGACTCAGCCATCAGGCAGAATCTGGCCAGCAAATCGGATCCTTAAAAGGATGTGGGCGTAGTGCATGTCTTAACTGATCAGTGTTGGTACTTATTTGAAGTGGCATAATTGAGTTATGGATGTCAAGCATGCATTGTGGTGGTTTGACAGTTGATTGTGAATAGAGATTTTAGTATTTCATTCAGATTTTCTCAACACAGACTTACTTCATCTTTTTAGAGCTTGAAATGGAATATTAGTACATTATAATAGTGGATGCACAGCGGTTTCGTTTGCAATTATTACTGGACATTTTCATGGCATTAGATATTACATACACACTAGCAAAACATTAACTTTAATATGTCTATGAAAGTATGGGGGCACAATGGCTTAGTAGTTAGCACACTTTCCACGCACCTCCAGGGTTGGGAGTTTGGTTCCCGCCTCTACTGTGTGTGAGTACCCTCTGGGCACTCTGGTTTCCACTCCCAGTCAAAGACATGCATTGTAGGCATTTCAAATTGTCTGTAGTGTGTGAAGGGGTAAATCCACGAGTTACTGGGATAGGCTCCAGACTCCCCCGTGACCCTGTGTAGGATAAGCGATACACAAAATGGATATATGGATGGATGTCTATGAAAGCGTGGCATGGTGGTGCAGTGGGTAGTGTTCTCACAGCTCCAGAATTCCGGTTCTGTCCTGAGCCCAGACTGCTGTCTGTGTGGGTTTCCTTTGCATTCTCCGGCTTCTTGCATCTCCAAAAAAAATTGCTAGTATCTCAGTTGGCTATTCCACACTGCCCCAAAGAATGTGACGGTCTATTCCTGGGAATTGAAATTTTAATGGCATTGGATATTACATCCACAGGTGTATTCCTGCCTCATGCTCATTGTTCCTGGGATACGCACCAGATCCACCACGAGCCTGTGCAGGATAAAGAGGTTACTAAAGATGAATGAATGTCTATGAATAGCAACACACTGCTTCTACTACACAAAGTAGATTGAAGTAGAATTAGTCGTTATTGAATTATCATTCAAATTGTTGTCATTTTTTATAATACCAAGGTGTCTTCCTGATCTTGAAAATATTTCACCAAATATTTCCTGGTCTTGAAAATATTATTACCTTTAAGCTATTGCACCAAAATATGTTTGCAGTGAACATCTTCATTTTTTTGTATTGCTTATTACAGCTGTGTGTAATCTAGCCGAAGTGCAGTAGTGATGACGCTGAGTAAATACCGCATGTCCTAATGTGATCCCATGCACTGTGCATCAGTTTGCTCAGAGGTGAAATGCTGAACACACTACACTGCTCTTCGATCTTTATTTTGATGAGGACGTTTCCGCTCCATATTTCCCCAGCTCTATCAGGCAGCACTCAATTCACTTTAATTATCTGCGAGCGAATAGAAACGCCATTCGATATTGTGGATGTGACCTCATAAAAAATGTGAGAATCATTTTGGCTTGCCCTCTACTAAGGGCAGACATTTCGAGGAATCTGAAATATACATGTACGAGTGATTCGGTTTAGTTCAGCCTGCGTGGAATATGTGAATCGTTTGAAAGAAGAATATAACAAATCAGAGACGACCTTTTGTGTTGGCTTGATAGCTAATCATCCATCTATGGAAAGAGATAGCAACTGGATGTGATTGTACACAGTGGAACTGGCCTTTTTGCTCTGTGACACAGCGTAATTCATAACATCATTCCAGTTCATAGCCTTGTTGGACAGTGAAAACATTAACTTTAATGAGGCACTGTGGGAGCTTCTACATACAGCATGGCATCACACGAAACCTTGGGAAAAAGACATTACATGGTAGACCAGGATGCCTGTATAAATCTTAGTCGAAGGAAAAACGCAATAGAAAAATGTTCACCTTATTGTCAGGAGATTGCGAGATTAAATCCTGTCCTGTGGAGTCGATGAGATCTAGTTATAGAGTGATACCTGAAATAAGGTAAAAATCCAAAAAATTAAGGTTTCTTACTTGGTACAATGTCACCTGGTATTTTTCCAGTATACAACTGTCCAGATTTGGTGAGCCTAAGATTCCTGCTCTTGACTTGGAGTGAAGTGGAGTGGAACCCGATGTGGTCTTCTGCTGTTGTAGAACATCTACATCATTTGCTTTCCTTCTCACCAGAGTAGTAAAGATTTGTGTTGGTTCTTTGGCTGTGGTAGCTCAGAATTGAAGATGTTGGATTAATAATCGGAAGGTTGCGAATTCAACTCCCAGCACTGTCAAGCTGTCAATGTTGGGCCCTTGAGCAAGGCCTTTACCCCTCAAACTGTTGTATAAATGTAAGTCCCTGTGGATAAGGCCATCTGCCAAATGCTGTAAATGTAAATTTGAGTATCCTTTCTGTCCGCTTGTACCAGTCTGACCATTCTCCTCTGACTGATCTCATCAACAAGGCTTTCCACCTGCAGATCTGCTGCTCACGGGTTGTCTTTTGCACCATTCTGTGTAAACTGTGGAAATACTCAAAGCAGTCCATCTGGTGCCAACAACCATCTCGCGGTCAAGGCACTGAGATCATTAGATGTGAACATTAACTCAAGCTCTTGACCTGTATCTGCACGATTTATGCAGCGCTGCTGGCACATGGCTGGTGTGTGTGTGTGTGTGTGTGTGTGTGTGTGGGGGGGGGGGGGGGG
>JAFFST010044978.1:54544-64544 GCA_022414735.1 Noturus placidus | reverse complement strand
TGTTTCATAGTGGCACTTCACAGCCTCTCAACCGATGAGATATATCCGTTTTGAACTTCACGAAGGGAGAATAAATGCATACTGTCATTAAACAATACTTCATTAAACTTCATTAAACAATCTGTTTTCATCCTCAACTCTCTCTTTCTTTCTTTCTTTCTTTCTATCTACATTTCTGAGAAGATTCTTCTCTTTCGCGATGAGCTTCTTGTGATTGAAATGCATTTGATTGGCTAAGCCACAGCAGTGGATCTGCTACACAATCCATGCTGGTTCATGTTTAGAAGATTGGGGTGACCGAGTGAACTATGGCCAGTTTTTTCATACATTTATCTCATTTGCAATAGTATATTTTTCAGTTCAGGCCAATAAAACACTTTGCCGGGTCGGCATTTGTGCATCGGTCCAAACTCAATAACAGTAATAACAGTAAACCCTTGGAGGGTTATGGATGTGATTTCACTGTCTTTCAGTAATAGCTTGTTGTTTGTCTTTTCTAGGTTTAAACAGCATAAATCAATATCTTTCACAACACTGGATATCACTGTCATTAAAAAAAAAAAAAACACTTCTATGTACTGGCAGAGTTCAAAATATTAAGGAGAGAAAAGCTTTGGGTGGTGAAAGGAACGCATTTCTCTCTGTGCCTCCATGTCTGTAATAATGCGTGTAATAGTTTGGCCTTGTGCAGGGAGGTGTCGAAGCCAGACACATGGACAGGAAGTGAGACATTTTTGCTGACACTGCACGCTCACTTTCTTGCATCCTCCCTAAACACTCAAGGACAAATGACACTGCATGCAGTTTATTGTCAGCTGGGTCATGCCTAGTCATGCTGGCAGTGTGTAAATAACCGCACGCTTTAGTACCAGATGAGTCTTTAATTAAGTGTTAAGTGAGAATCGAGCAGCTGCTGGATTTGAAATTATACTCTGCACTGTTTTGGCACCGCAGCATGTGCAGCTCTGAAATATTGCGTTTTGCAGATATGATTTATTATTTTTTTAAACTGGAGCCTTATTGAAAATCCGATTGAATTCATTCTCTAGTTAGGTGAAAAGAGGTAGATGTTAGTGGGGGGAAATTTGTAATCGAGCTTTAATAGATGGAAGATTTTTTTTTTTTTTTTTTGCAGGATGTGCCTTTATTCCTGCAACGAAGCTCTGTTGCGTTAGCGGAATTCCAGCACATCGTCCTCCAGCTGGCACTTGGAGGAGGAATCATAAATACCATGTGTCTCGAAGAGGCTCTTGGCACACAGTAGCATTTTTAATGAACCACGTGTGAAGTGGGACGATCAGGGAGATCACACTGACAGGATCATTTTGATAGACACGGCTTTTCTGTAAAGCTCTTCACTTGCTTACAGAAGGAATAGCTTGTCTTGTATATGTTTATGGTGTTTATGGCATTAAGTACAGAGGTTCCTGGCCTATAATATTCATACACATACACACTCACTGTTGACTCATTGGAGGTCATTTAATGAGGATGGGAAGCATATGCTCCATCATCTGTTCCTATCATATGCCAAATCTTATAGCATGAGACATACACCACAATGCGCCTTACTGTAATGATGCAATACAGTGTGACATGATCTGCACAGAGGAGAAAAATCTACGTATTATGAAGAATATACAAATATAGAATAAAGAATATAAAAATGTAGAACGATCAAATCACACCTAGAAATCTGTGGGGTAGCTCTGCATTGAATGATGTAACTCAGGACCCTCTTAAAAAGATCTCAGTCTTAATTTAGCATGGAATAAAAAAAAAAAAACCACAAGCCTCCCTGTTCTGTGTGTGAGTTTGTGACAGAGTTTGTGAGCCCACACAAGGGTTTTCAAATTTTATGTGTGTGACTGTCCAGCTTTTTTTTTTTTTTTGTATGTGTGTGTGTGTGTTTTTTCTGTACTGCAATGTTGCCAAACTCTCAGAAAGAAAGGGGATTAAACTGTACCATTCCTAGTTCCGGCATAGTATGTACACTTTTTACACCTTTAGGATGTATCTTTTACCTAGAAATGTGCATATAGTGCACCTTTGAGTGCAGCTTTACTTTAAAAGTGAATTACAGTCCAGTTATGTACTTGTAAAGTTATGTAAATCTTTTTTAAAGGTACATTATATTGATATTTCCAGGTTAAAGATACATATTAAAAGATAAGATGCCAAGAAAGGATACAGTTTAGTACCCTTTTTTCCCTTCTGAGAGTCCATTGATAAGCTATAGTTCAGTAAGTGCATACTTGGCATCTCTCTCTCTCTCTCTCTGGACAGCACCACTCTGGAGAGTCCCAGCAGGCTGGATGAGGAGCACCGTCTTATTGCTCGCTACGCTGCCCGTCTGGCAGCTGAAGCCAGCAATTCTACAGTGAGTATGCTTTAACACACACACACACACACACACACACACACACACACACATAAGCTAGATGTAATATCGCTATCCTCTGCAATATGTACCACCTGCAATAATAGCACTCCCAACGGTGCAGAAATTGAGAATAAATAACACATTGGACACATTTATTCCACTGATATTTGAACTCATGTGCCCGCTCTGCCATTTTTGCTCGTGTGATATCATTACCTCTCTCGCAGTGTTGATGTAATGGCTTGGTTTTATGTGTCCCTAATTTTTACTCTCAATCATTGTTTCATGGCAGTGTCCCCCCACCGACCTGAGCTTCAACTTCGATGCCAACAAGCAACAGAGGCAGCTCATTGCTGAGCTAGAGAACAAAAATAGGTGACTTTCATGTTATATTGATATTGATATCGATTGGTAATCGTATCACGAATAAGCTTTAATGAATGCTGTGACCTAAAGTTATTTGGCACGTCATTCGATATGCAATGGGACTCCAGAGAAAAATGTATGCTGATTAAGGCATTATGTCTGGGTAAGATATATATAATCGTTAGACTGCGTTACTAAGTTTCATTTTGAATTGACAGAGTGTCCGAAAAGTCAGGAACCAGTGAGAGTTAGACGACATATACTTAAGTTTGTGTTTAATATTGACACCATATGCTCTACGTGTTCACCCTTACACTTTCTCAACATATTCAGAGTGACATATTTGCTCAACCTTATTCCCTTTGATTTCTGACTTTTCGGACACCCTATAGTTTTAGTTTGTGTTTGATTCTACGGTACTGTGTATTCTGTATTAATTATAGTATGTTCTTTATTGTGGTGTGATGGGGATACAGGGAGATCCTTCAGGAAATCCAGCGGCTGCGTCTGGAACATGAGCAAGCCTCTCAGCCCACACCAGAGAAAGCTCAACAGAACCCCACACTCCTTGCGGAATTACGACTGCTCCGGTACACACACACAAACACACACACACACACACACACACACACACACACACATACATTCACATCTACATACATTCAAAATGTGCACACAAAATAAAAGCATTTATACTCAGCTGAAAACTATAAATATAAAATAAGACTATCAGAAACAATGGAAACTGTGACATACCAGGTCCTTGCTGCAGAAGGTTCGCTGTGAGGGAATATGCTTTATACCCTATGGCCAGATTTCAACTAAAGTACCGCTTATAGACACCAGAGGGTGTCCAGGAGCCGAAATAGTGTTTCTTCAGTCCTGGTGTATACAGTGTCTACAGACTTGGGAACACATGCTGCAGTTTCTTTAGGAAAGAATTGGTCTGTGGCCAAGTAAGAGAATAACAAATTTGATCCATTTAGGGCCAGTCATGTTATTGTGTGTATTTTTGGTCAGGCACAGAAAAGACGAGCTGGAAAAGCGCATGTCAGCGCTGCAGGAGAGCAGGCGAGAGTTGATGGTCCAGTTGGAAGGTCTCATGCGACTGCTAAAGGTATAACTTGTTTTAGTAGTGCTGCTCTTTTTCACCTTCTGTAAATATGTCTTTATGAGAGTACTCTGTGGGCTGTTCTTTCATTCTGCTCTCTCTCTCTCTTTTCTCTCTCTCTTTCATTCATGAATCTGTATTCTCTCACTGCTCCTTTTTTTCTGATGCCTGACAGGATGAAGAGCAGAAGGGTGTAAGTGTTCCTGACTTCCTGATTTACATGATTGTTAATTCAAAGAGCTTGTGGCACTCCCTCAGCATTGTACATTAACATGTGTAAAGTGTAAAGAGCAGGCTTTTTTTTTTTTTTTTTTTTTTTCAGAAACAACATGTCAAAAAGAAGAATAACACAGGCTTTGAAATCAGGCACCTTACATTTTGTTACTTTTCTGCGACTAAACAAAGTCAGACTAAACCAACTCTTAGTACTTCATATGCGGCATGTCCTAATTAAAGCACATTCATTTCACACAACTGAAGTACCCCGAATACCCTCTAATGCTGGGAAGGCTTATCAAGTCTATTGTAAGTAAAGTAGAGCATTTCCGCAGGTGTCCTTTTAGTTATAAGACAATGTGGCGCTTAAGCTAGGTCCCTTAGCTTTATTCCCGTGCTTGGCAGAGGGCAGGCTGACCCATGCATATCCCTGCCAAATATCAGAGACGTGCTTGCCTTTCATGTGAGCTAACCACCTCGCTTCTAATGTGACTGCAGTCTGGCTGGCCATCTGCTGCCTGGCCGTGTGCCACAGCCCCTGGGCCCTGAACCAGTCCGTGGGACACAGTACCCCTTTTCTTCATCTACCTCTCTATTTGCCTGCTCTTCTAATGGCACACACATGGTTCTCTGTGAGTGTGAGGCTAAATAAGGTGTACTGAGAACGTATACAACTGGAGCAGGCTTGAGGTTTAATGTAGATCATATGTCTGTAGGTGCGTTAGCACTGATAATATCGTCTGTGTGTTGGCTAGCGGTTTGAAAGGACTGGTGTGTGTCTATGAGGAGTCAGGTTGCTACTCATCCAGAGGGAGGTCTGCTTCCTGTTCCCTTGCTGGCAGTTTAACCCAGTTTTTCTGCTACAGGCTCAGACTGGGGGCTCACCCCACTCCTCACCCAGCCACAGTGCCAGTTGCACCATGCCCATGCCTATCCGCTCCACGTCCGCCGGCTCCACACCTACTCACACACCACAGGACTGCCTGGCCGGTGTCAGTGACGATGTACTGGATGCCTTCTCTCAGGGTAAGACATCCCTGATACATGCAACAAACAAATTGCAATCTCAAAGGCCTTTAAAACCACTGTTATGGGGAAAACTATAAAGAAATGTCTATTAAAACAAAAGCCTCACCACTTGTCTGTTTCAGGTGTACCTAGAAATCTCCGTAACGATCTTTTGGTAGCTGCGGACTCAATCACGAATACCATGTCGTCGTTGGTTAAAGAGCTCCACTCAGGTATTGCACTGTTTGTGATGTATTGATTACATTACATTACAAAGACCTGG
This sequence comes from Noturus placidus, assembly GCA_022414735.1. Classification (NCBI taxonomy): domain Eukaryota; kingdom Metazoa; phylum Chordata; class Actinopteri; order Siluriformes; family Ictaluridae; genus Noturus; species Noturus placidus. The sequence continues at coordinate 59,177 of JAFFST010044978.1, read as the reverse complement.
AAAGAATATTGGCCCTGTTCTAAGGGCAGTTCTGTGATATTATAACCCTTTAACCTCGTGGCTTGTTATTCACTTAACAGTGTTCAACCATATTATTCACTAACTACCATGATTAATACCAATCTAATAGGAAAGGTATATAGTTCCGAGAGTGAACAATGAACAATGAAGTTCTGGGAATTTAAGGGGGTTAAATGATAGGATTTGAGTAGAATGCATCTTAATGTATTGTGACTCATTATTGTGATATATTGTTATAATTTTGTATGTAGAGGTTATCAATGTTAGGTTATATGTTCAACTTTACAGTTGATGATGGTCTGGAAGATGAGGAGGTGAACATGAGAAACGGAAGGGAAAAAGGTGAGTTACCCCAGTCATTTTTTTTGTTACATTTGTATTTCCTTGTCTTCAAACACCAGCATCCTTTGTGATTCCTTTACTTTGCTCACTGAAGGAATTTATGGCTCGCTAGTTACGTATGTAACTGTGGTTCTATGAACCCCAGTTAATAGGGATGCTCCAATCAGAATTTTTGCAGCCGATAACGATTACCGATTTCTTGTCATCGTAATCCCGATTGTCCAAGCTTTATATAAGTGATATGCAAGCTTTCTGTTGACCGTCACTGTTAACCCTTTTTTTTCCATATAAGGTAATAACACAAATGTTGCCTCGGTTATATCATTTCCAGTAATGTTGTAGATTGTTGTTTTAATTGTGAATCAAATAAATAAGCCCAACAAATATTAATTTTTACAATGAACATTTTAATAGGCCTTTAAAAATACACGGGAAACAGCTAATTTTTCATTGTTTCTTAAGACCTCGAAATAATTCCACACTGGTGATGACATAACTGCAGCGCTAAAGCTTAAGGTCATCGTGTGTTTTACATCCTCATATGTTACGTCATCAAATTGCGATCAGCTCGTGAGATCGGCCAAATTTAGAGACGACCCATTGAGTGATAGGTTGTGATTATCGGCCGATTAACAGCCGATTGATCGGAGCATCCCTGTCAGGTAACTGCCAATGGCGGTGAGATTCATCTGGATACTCTCTTGTGCATTCGCAAACATATGCCGAGAACTTCCAACAAATTCATGTAGTGATGCAGAACAGAGTACTTACAGTAAATATCACTGTCATAAAGACAGAACCTTTTCGTTGAGTCATTGAACCACAGTTACATATGGAACTAGCATTCTGTTTCACCCCTGCAAACAACAGTGAGAATCACAAACGCCAGCAATGTCATGAGGAATGGGACTTCCCTCAGGAAGGGAGGGGCAATGTTACCTTTGTAGATTATGGAGAATGTGCATATTGATGCCCAGGTAGTAGCAGCACAGACTTCTAATGCCCATCAGGAAGTGACATTCCTTGCAGAGTGGCATGTCACAATAGGGCATGGCATGACCTGTCTGTAGGTCATGGTGACGATTTCTGTCAACCAGTGTTTCTTCCGTGGCAGATGAGCAGATGGTTTGAGGATTGGATGGCCACCAGACAGTCTAGATAATACCATAGGGTGTGCTCTACAACTTTGCCTTCATGGAAAGTTGGGTGATGTGTTATTGTGCCAAAAAGTCACCCGAGACTTCCCTAGCCACTAACACATCCAAGGCAGGCTTATCACCAGAGCATGCAATACCCCAACTCTTGTTACTGAAGTGATCTCTTTTTGGGGTGAGGAGTCCACACCAGGCTCTTAGGGAACTTTAGTGGATGGAGGTATCTTGCATCTCTCAGAAATTAATAATAATATGCATAATAAATGCATAATAAACATACGAGCCTCCAGAATTATGCCATCCATGGCGTTAAGGAGTTCTGCGATGACTGCCGCATTCACTTTTAGCGCATTGGGGACTTGCTATCTAACAGTCCTTGCAGAAAAGTTAGTATCTTGGGCAATGCACCATATCAAGCGGATGAGATGCTTAATCATTTGTGGAATAGCTTCCACTCAAAGGCGTAAAAGGTCCTGGACTACCAGGCAGTAAAAGGGTGATCCCCTGCTAGTGAAAGCAGTAGTCAAAGCCATTTTGGCCATTTCAGGACCACGACTAGGACACTGTGTCCTGGTCGCTGAATTCTGCTGAAAGTGAGCAATAAAGACGCAAAGGCAAATAATAGATGATGAGGCCAGTCATGGACAACACATCTTGCCAAAGTGGTCTATTTAACTCTGCCAGGGAGAACCACAATTGGCGAAACGGTGCACCTGTGCCTCTGCAATCTGGTTTAGTATTTATTGGTATAAACACCACTCTCCTGGATCTACGCATGTTCTTGATTTATGTATCCTCTGCACCTTTGTGTGGTTTGAGGACACAAAGTGTGGATTTGCCCTCCAGAGAGGATTCTGTGCAAGGTGGAAAGACCTCCATCCTTAATTCCTTCTTCAGATATTGCTGATACTGGAGTTGAACATGACAGCTCAATCTTCAATTCTAGCCAAACTGCGTCTGTCAAACATTGAGTGCGAGGGATGTCCAAGTCAGACACCGCATCCTTTAAGTGTCAAAGGTGTGAGCTCATAGCTGGTGTCCATCTTAAGTTTCTAAGGGGTTCACACACCATTTGCACAAGCGCAGCATGGCTCCTTTGGCTAACCACTCTGTGTAGTATGAAATAAAAGGGAATGAGAGGAGGAACAGTTTTGGGGGACTGGATACCCATAGCTTTGTGCGTAGACACATGCTGGGAAGTGAATATTGTGTACACGTTTTACCAACATGCGTACAAAGTAGAAAGAGATACTTTGGGTGGCTGTGGCTGAGGTGGTAGAGCGGGTTGTCCACTAATCATAGGGTTGGCGGTTTGATTCCCGGCCCACATGACTCCACATGCCGAAGTGAACTTGGGCAAGACACTAATCCTGATGGCAAGTTAGCACCGTGCATGGCAGCTCTGCTACCCCTGGTGTGTGTGTGTGTGTGTGAATGGGAGAATCAGACACAGTGTAAAGCGCTTTGGATAAAGCGCTATATAAGTGCAGGCCATTTACCATTAGATAGATCGCTGTATGACAGTGGTATTTTTCTAAATACGCCATTAATACCTTTCTGTGTGACTGTCTTGTCACAAAAAGGTACATAGATGATGCTCACCTCTCCTGGTGGTTAAGAGGGGTGTAATAAAACCAACTTTAGTAAAACAGTGGAATAAAGACAGTGGAATAAAGTAACACCAAGGCACATTTAGTTCTAATATTTAGCATAGACTGGCTTATTTTTCCTCAACTGACAGTTTTGATGGCAGCTGTTTCTAGAGTCTGAGTAAAACAGTATTGAACTTTGCATGTGAGTATAACTGATAAAAACACTCAATAGTTGTATTCTCTGCACGTCCCAAAAGTTAGACCCAACACTGCCTGTGTCTGGAATGTTCTTTAAGCAAAGAGTGGTCACAATCCCTAACCTTAGTCTGTGTTTTGTCCAGTGTCAGCACAGAGGCATTATGGGAACAGGCACTCCACCCCTTCGTTCTAAATGTCTGGATGTGACTGGCAAGAACCAGCGACGGCAAAACCCTTCCTGGCATTAGCACATAAAGTAATGCATGCTCTTCCCAGCCAGGTTTCACTATGTGAAATGAACACTTCATCACATTTTGCAGAGAGCAAGCTGTATCTACTAAGGAGAATATAAATATATATAGCGCTATATGTCTATCTGTATAAATCTGTTGTAATTATGTAACATTTTCATTCATGTCTGCAAAGGAATGGCTTGTTTGTCCAAAACTTTATTGATTTCAGTCTCAAAAACGGTCACACTGTGCATAGTCAGTGTTAACACTGGGAACAACTCCCTGATCTCAGCTGCAGCTCTTTCCTGTAGGTGTCCTCCTCAGATAACGATTTTGTAGAGTTAGTGATAATGTTTAGTTTGTGTTGTTTGAGTTTTGCATGACGTTTACAACGGGAGGACCCTTGTCGTTGACCTGCATGTGGCGTTTATTTCGACTGAAGTGTGGGAGTCCATCCTTGCACCCACTCTGATCATGTTCATCAAAACTGCTGCTAGTCCACTCAGCCCATGATAAAACACTAGATCATAGCTGTCTTATAAAGCCAGGTGTTTGTCAGGGAATCTCTGTGAGGATGCTACTTTTAACCATTTGTTCCTGTATGTCGGTATATGTTTGAATTCCATCTTTACATTGTACATCCCTCGAAAGCCTTCCAGTTGCTTCTCAGTCAAATAGTCCCAAATGTTGGTGCATTCAAAATGCAGTCTGTTTAAAAGAGCATAAAAGGGTTTAAGGGGAAAGACGTAGATGTATCTGTATACCAGTTTAGAGGACGCATTCTGCCAGAGTGCACATGTCTTACTTTTACAGTCACTTCAAAAGCTTTGTAGTCAGTAGTCATACTCTAAATAAGTGAAACTGGTGCTCAGGGACTAGGGATAGTGGCAAAGGTTGTGAACAAATGCATGGCATTGACTTCAGCCCAATATGGTTTGCAGATCAAAGACTAGCACAGACCATAACATATTTACAGATTGGCCGATGGTAGTCACCAGAGCTATTGCAGGAAGTTCCTTCTGGACTGTGTGAGAGAAGATGGAATGTGTAGTGGTGAGATAGAGGAAATATTTGAAGAGGTGGGTGGGGGGTG
>JAFFST010044978.1:37042-54524 GCA_022414735.1 Noturus placidus | reverse complement strand
GGGGGGGGGGGGGGGGGGGGGGGGGGGGGGGGTGGTATGGGGTGTCATGGTGAGGTGGTTAAGCTTATGGGCTGTGCATACATATTTTGTTGATCTCCTCTCAGATTTGAAAGTTTTACAGTACAGAGCTTTACAGTTATGAACAAGAAACTGATACTGTACTTAAATTAAAAAGAAATTCAGGTTCAATAATTGCATTCATCAAAATATAATGTATATTACTGTGTGTTCTGTTTATGATATTGGTTCTGGGGAATTTGAACGGCAACAAATTGTTTCTTATCACATAAAAAGACGAAATATGACTTCCTTTCTGAGCACGATAGAAACATGACTGTTACAGTTAGATCAATACTTTGAAGTTCGTGTCTTGAAGTATGGTTATTTAATCTGTGGAAAAGTAATATTATTTAAGAGATCACTTTGTGGGAGATAATAGATGAGCCATAGGCAATGATCCATTTCTATTGATTTATATTGTGTTTCTATACAAAAAATGTATACTTCTGCATTACATCTATTGAATGCCTTTCATGAAGCATAAGATCTTATTATTGTTAAACACTGTGTAAAATGAAATGTTTCTTTGGTAACAGTAGGTGTGCATCATGAGAAGTTCTTGATTTATTTTTGACACTTGATGGCAGTTGATAATAATGCTTAATGTATGAATTACAGAAAATAATACTGACATTATAGATAGACACTTGACGTCATGGTAATTCGTGTCAAATGTATGGGCTTCAAAATCAGAACTCAATAACTCATTTGCTTTGTGATTCTTACTGTACTTTGTAAAGTACTAATGGAACCAATTTTTGTTTTGAAAGGTGGATAGAGAACGATCATATTGTGTCATTTGCTACAAATATGAATGCAATCTTATGATGTAGGTGTGCCTAGATGTACTGTATAAAGTGCTTTATAAAAACTTTTCTTTTCTTTTTAAAGTATTCTGCACTTGTACACGTCAACGCTTAGATAGGAGTTTTAGTATGTGACTTTGTAGGAATGCGATTATTTATCTGTGCTCATTGGAAAACTTCCTGTTCTGCCTTTAAATTTGTGCCAAACTGTTTGCCAAATTTTAGTGTGCCCTTATGTCTTTGTTCTGTGTGTTTTGTGTTTAATCACAGCCTATGATTTTATGAATTTGTTGAAATAGTTCACTGAGAGGGTTCGCAATCATGAAAGCTTAAACACTACATATTCAACTTTGCAAAATTAACCCTGGGTACTGAATATTTCTTTCTAAAACTGTACTACATGCCACAAATTGTAAACGTGGATCTATAGTGTCATATTGTCTGGACATGACATAATGCATTTAAATACTTCTTTCATTTTTAATATCCTGTTGTAATTATATGATTTGTTTGAACGGCCAGAACTTGCTCATGCTAAATTATTTTATATGTCAGGGCTTTGCCGCTGTATTCCTCGTTTATTGCAATGTTTGCCTTTCAAAATCATGATTTATGTCTATCAAATATATGTCTTTTTTTTGTAAATTATTAAAGGTGAAATATATAAATCTGTGTGTGCAGGAAATATGTTTTTATATCTTGGTGAGGACTTTTTTTTTTTAACTAAGCTTTTATTTAAAAACTAAATAGGTTAAGGTTAAGAGAAAGATATAGGTGCATGTAATTAATTAGCTGCCTTCATAAGTATGTCAGAGGAATGGGTGCATGTGTGTGTGCATGTGTGCGTGTTTAAAACCTCACTGGAGTGCAGCCGTAGCTGAAATAGTTTCTGGTAGTGACTCTGGCTAGATATGAAAGGAAGAACGCATGCTTACATCACTAGACCAGTCGCTTTAGTCGAAGAGAGCTGCTGCTATTCTGGGTCTAGCACAGGTAAGGTAGAGATAAATTGTTGTTGCTGAGTGGCACTTTCTTCACGTCTGAACCTGTTCCAGCTAGTCTTCCCCACCGTGCCACATACTGCTGCTGCACAGGTGCTTCCGGTCCACTGAACCACATCAGCTCTCAAACCATCACCCACTCCTTCTTTGCAGTCTGTCCTTCTAACCCAGTTGGAACATAAACTTTCATCCAAAAGGTCAAATCTAGCTGGCTTTTGAACTTGACAGCTTAAACGATACACTCTCAGGGCTATTGTAATTTGTAATTTTTAGAGATGCACCGATACTAAATTTCTCAACCGATAGCGATACCGATTATTCAGAGTGATATCGGCCGATACCGATTATTCAGAGTGATATCGGCCGATACCGATAACCGATATCGATACTGGTACTTCTGCATTTTATACATTCTTTTAAATTAATAATAATGAATTCCACAATTCTGAAAGAAATGCAAATCAAAACTTTATTCTCTCCATTTCAACAAGTTGTTTCACAATAACTGGTCTCATACACAGAAAACACATTACTCTAATAAACATTAACACATGAACTAAATTCTTAAGATTACAGTAAGATTTATTAACTTATTGAATGTTATTAATTCATATTAACATTGACTGAATTATAAAAAACCTCCTGTTATCATCAGATTCACTCACCACAAACAAAAACATTTCTACTTCATCATTGACATCAAACTGGTAATATATAATATCGACTTTTTTATATATTAACATTAACTGGATATCAAATATACTACTCTATACATACATTTTTCTGTGAAATATATACTTTTTTGTCAACTCATCTTTATGTAAATCTTTCAACAGTGTACTGGTGCTTTACTGCTCCCGCTTTACTGCTTCAGCGTGTGGTGTAAAATGTTAGCAGTGCAGAGATTACAGACTGCAGTTTTGTCATCATTCCACACTAGAGACATCATCTTTACACACAGAACGAAATCTATGTGTTTTCCCGCCCTCTTGATTGACAGGATATAATTGGCCCTGATTATCAGATGTTTTAAACTAGCGCGAAAAATAGCCTTTATCGGCCGATACATCGGTGCATCTCTAGTAATTTTGTTACATAAAATGTCAGATGTAGCGTTGCTCAAACTGATATCATCTAACATCCTGTAGAGGTTAATATTTCATGACAACCAGAGACATGAAATTATTTATTTAATAGTAAAAATTAGGTTGTGAGGAGGGAAAGCAACTAGCAAGCAATTGTAATAAAGTATCACACAGTTCACCAAAGAAAGCCACTAACTTTATGTATTAAATATACATTATTGGTGGTTGAGTTTATTTTTTCCTCAAACACACATGCTGGAAGAATGCATACTATGAGTCAAGTGAAACCCTTAAAACTGCGGAATTGAATCAAATTAAATAAAAAAAATTTCTAGAGGAATCTGGACACTTGTTAACACATGCATTGAATAAGATTATGTAGAAAAATAATAAGCTTTTGTGACACCTACAGTATCTACAATGAACAATACAAAAATTTATTTTAAAAGGCTTCCATTTTACACATCCTTGTAAGAAAAAAATAAAACACACAATGCTAAGTAGAATTAATGATGAAGAGTTAGAAGTTGACTTGTCTGCTGTAAACAAGCCCCCACGTGGAACAACATAAATCAGTTCACCTTATCATTAGAAGATCATAAGTGCAAATCATTGGATAGTACCACAGCTATTTATGGATTGGAGCCAAGGGAGCAATATTGGCCATGCTTGCTACTCTATGTCTCCCCTGAGGAATCACATTGACACTAGCCAACAGTGAGCTCATGTATGCAGAAGGCGGCATTTAGCATTTTCCTCCGAGTGTGTTACGTTACCCAGCAGCAGGAGCATGGCTTCACATGTATCGGAGGAAGCATGTTAGCCTTTACCCTCCCTGTTTGGTAGCCATAGTATGCCCCGGAAGAGCTGGTTGGTGGGTTGGAATTGGCAGATAACCAAATTGAGGAGTACAAAAACCTAAACAAATCTATATTATAAATAATATGATATATTTGTCATTTGAGGCTACTGGCAGGTTCCATCAGGGTCTGGAGATATAGCCTAAAACAGACTTTACCCTTTGGAATGGTTTTAGGGAATTCATGTCTTGGCTTATCTAACAGGACCATTGAACAAGCACTGCTGAAAGACTGAATTTTAACGTTGCTCTTAACTATGTGTGACACTGTTGAAAATATCTTAGTAGCTACTACTAATAACTTTCAGAAAGCCATTTTCACCCTAAACCTAGACCACCTGATCAAGGCGCACACCTATAAAGGTTAGAAAAATGGCAAGCACCATACAGGGCAAGGGTTGCAGACTGGCAAGGTAGTGTATGTGTAGAGTATATCACCAACATCGTAAGAATGACTGCTCGCCAAAGTTGCACTCTGGAGATCCCCCATCAAGCTGTAGTGGAGGTGTACTGAATGAAATGTCAGTGACAACAACAGATGGTGGTTTTGCATCAATGAAGTCTGGCTTTGAACTGAGGCGTTTTGCACAACACATCTACGCAGCTAAACACCTACCCCTCTTGAAGCCTCAGCTGAACTGGGGAAATTGCATCAACTAGCAGTCAAGAGTGAACTAATGCAGCTGGGCCACTGTAATCCTGCACACCACCATCTTCTTGCATTCATCACCATTCCTCGTTTTTCTTCATGTAAACCATGGACGCCAGGCTTCTGCTTTCCTTAAGAACTATGTTAGAGATTTGTGGCGAGAATAGATTAGACACCCTGCGAGTGCAGTGTGGCTGTGTGTAAGACATCCAAATGAAGCTCCCTCTCTTGCATATGCCACACAGATGAATGGAAACATATGAACTCAAGCTACTATTAGGCAGAAAGTTCTATTATGGAGTGATAGTGAAGGGGGCTTAGTGTGGAGTATTTTAAAAGTGTCTCTTCTTGTTTGAAGCTGTTCTAGAAGAGCTGTCAATAAAGCTTCAAACGAGTATGGCTAGTTAACTATTTGGCTGTCTGTTACTGAAATGTTAATGCTTCACAATCTGTATGTTTAACACTGTAAGCATTTTGGTTTGGGTAGCATTAACTTGAAAGCATGAAATGTTTGTAATCTACAAGCAAGCCACGCTAACAAGCATGCCATTTAGCTAGCTAGTGTCATACATATCTAATGCTACAGCGTACCCTAGGTCATTATGACGGAGCATATTTAGTTAAGACGTAGACTAGCTAGGTGATTCAGCTGTACAGAGTAAATACAGCTAGACATTGCATTATCAATGTACTGAGTACAAGTATTCTTTTTTGTATTACTTTGCAAGTAGCCCAGTCTTGCCAGTTCATCATATTTTTATGTCTCGTAGCTGTGAAATTCACATTCCAGGCAAAAGTAGAAGACTTTAGGCTGATCTCCTATAGTCAGTGCCTTTGAGAATAAAAACCATTGTACTTTTGTCAATTACCACCTTAGTAGCAATGGTAGTTTTCAATGTTAAAAGATTTTGTTTCAGTTTACAATGCACCTCATATTACATTTACGTTTATTCATTAAGCAGATGCTTTTAGCCAAAGCGACTTACAAATGAGGAAATACAAGCAAAGTATTAGCGCAAATTGGGCAATGTGACACGTTGGCTGCTGGTTTAAAGTGAAATGAATACATTTTAAGGCAACTTTAGCTGTGTCAACCGCCTCTGCTACTCTGCCTGCTGTAGTAGTGAGTGTGCCTCATTTTAACAGTTCACACAGAAACAGTTCACGCAGAAAACCACTGGGCACATGAAGTATACAGTATGTGAGTTAGCTAGCATACATCTTTAACCATGAAAAGAAAACAAGTTAGCATGGAAGACGGAAATGTCAGACAAAGGTTAGGACAAATAGATTCCACTTTGTAAACTGTGAAAACTTTAAGGTTGAAGATGGAAAAAAAAGGAGACCTCATGAACATATTGCTAACGGCAACGATAACCAAATCACCGATTGCATTTCAGTGCATATTTTTTGAAGTAATAAAGTTATTCCAGATTGCACTGTTAATTAACTATTTTAACAGCATCTGATGAAACATTTTTTTTCCAGTATTGAGACAAGGTTAACAGATCCCTAAAGGCCACAGTGACATATGACCTGCTATTGTCATATGTCAGTCATATGCTGATGTCAGTTATACTGTATATGTAAAATCACAGAACTTCGGTCACAGATTTGAGTAAAAGGAAAGTTTATGACCACATTGTTACTATTTTGACAAACTGTTATGCTTGGGATATCCCCTGAAGAGCAGCACAAGGTAAGATTTGCCTTTAAATTTCAATGATGAATATCATTACAATTGAATTAAAATGCTGCTCTTAGTTGTCCTCATCTTCTTCTGTAATGACTGTACAACTTCTGAACTAACTTCTACAATTCTTCAGCTTGTGATCCTTGGAGATTTTTTGGTCACTCTAACCATCCTCTTCACGTCAAGACAATATAATGCGTCAAGACAATATAGACACACGTTCAATTCCAGATTGAGTCATAACATTTCCAGTTGACTGGAACTTCTTAATTATTGCCCTGATGGTGGAAATGGGCATTTTCAATGCTTGTGCTATATTCCTTGATCTTACCCATTGTTATGAATGACTAAGGGAATTTGGCCTATGTGTTACCTTAACATTTTAGCCCTGTGAAACAGGAAGTCATGGTTGAACAATTTCCTGTTCCTAGTACACAGAGGTGTTCCAAAGAAATTTTAAATATCAATGGGATTATACTTCAAATATATTTTTCTCATATGAATTCATAAGGGTACCAATACTTGTGGCACACATATATTTAACAAAGATTTTTTGGGGAGATAGACCTGTGTTGTGTTTGCAATTGTTTGATATCCACGAGAGCGGAGTATTTCAAAAGTTTCAACAATAAAGACAATTTTTCCCAGCCTTCTTTGCTCACATTTACGAAGGGTGACGATATTTGTAGACAGCACTGTACTGTATATTAGTATCAAAAGTACAACTGGAAAAAATGATGGAATCAGCACACTTACAGGACACCCGTTTTTTTAATTCGCAGCAAATAAAAACAAATCACAGATATGACATAAAACATTTTTTGTTTAATTATGGAACATTCTGGCTTCATAAAACATACCTCAAACAAGTTAAATTCAATTATTTTAATCAATGACAGATTTTTCTTTCAGATCACTTACAGAAAAAATTTATGGAATCACATAATGTTGAGGAACTAATTATGGAATCATCAAAAAAAAAATCACAATTAGTACTTTGTTTCTCCTCCTCCGGCTTTAAATGATGGCCTGAATTATTTGAGGCATGGACTTGACTAATGAAAAACAATATTCATCAAGCTGGTTCCAACTTTCATGAATAGCGGTTGACAGATCAGCTTTTTTTTTATGAACGCTTTAAGTGCAGTTAATTATTTGTCATGCTATACGTGCTAATAGACAACTGCTTGAAGCCATGGGCTGCGTCTCAAACCGCATACTTAACGTCTATATAGTAGCCAAGATACATGTATTTTCCCCATTACAGGCCAATAGTAGTCAAGTATGCGGTTTGGGACGCAGCAGAACTCTCTTTTCTCTAAATGTTGAGAACTGCGGTGTGTGATCGTGTCCTGTCGCAAAATGCGGTGAAAACTCTCACACGACGTTCACAATGTGATTAAGGTGTTCACATGTCAGTCAGTACGTTTACATAGACAACAATAATCCACTCTTAATCTAATTAAGAACAAACTTTGATTAAGAAACTACCATGTAAACACTAACCTTAAGTTAATTAAGGTCATAATCTAAGTAAGATCTAATGAAATTAAGACAGGTGGAGTCCTATTTTAGTCGTATTATGGACGTGTATTACAGACATGTAAACACCTTGATCACATTATGAACGTCGTGTGAGAGTTTTCAGCGCATTCTGCGACAGGACACGGTCACACACGGCAGTTTTACATTTTGCCTGTAGTGGGGAAAATACATGTATCTTGGCTACTATATAGACGGTAACTACGTGATTTGGGACAGACCCACGGCTTCAAGCAGTTGTCTATTTCCATGTGTAGCATGACAAATAATTAACTGCACTTAAAGCGTTTGTTAAAAATAAAAATAAAAACACCCAAAACTGTATACGGTGCCATAACTAAGACGAACTGTATATTGATACGTGACATAATGACGCGGGCTCTTGATGTAATTATGATCTATAACATGTAAAACGGGAACATGACAGGAGTATTCTAAAAGTGACTCATGTAAACACCTTAATCACATTATTATCTTACTCAGAGTAAGGTCAATAATTAGATTACTGCTCTCCATGTAAACGTAGTCTGTAATACATGTCCATAATGCGACTAAAACAGGAGTACTCCACCTATCTTAATTCAATTAGAGTTTAATTCGAGTATGACCTTAAATAGATGAAGGTAAGTAAAAATGGCTGTTTACATGGTAGTTTCATAAGCAAAGTATGGTCTTAATCGGATTAAGAGTGGATTATTGTTGTCCGTGTAAACGCAGCTAGTGTTGGCAGACGTAAGGAAAAGTAGACTCGCAATAGGACCACGCGTCGCGCCAGAAGCAGGCCGGCTCTCTGCAGTGCGCGCGAGGCCGCGGGAGAAGTGCTGGCCGGCCGGGGAGGCGGAGGACGGGGAGAGGAGCGCGAGGAGGATCCGGGAGTCCGCGGCAACAATCAGAAAAAGGGCTCAGGCCTGGGACTTGGCAAAAGACGGGTAATTAACGTGGTGCTGCGTTTTCATAACACCCTGCCCCTTCGTCTAAAACCGCCTTCGTGCAGTTCGCTATTCAGGAGGAAACTGTAGCCGTGTGAAGCGAGCGCGGTGTCGGAGAGAGACAGCAAGGCGCTTTTCCCTCTGCTTCTGCAGATGTGAGATTCAGACATTGCGCTTTATGCGCTTGAACTTGAACTGATTTTTATTTTTTTAATAGGTTGCAGATAAATGTGAGCACGGTAGTGAGAAACGTTTCGGGCCTTTAAAAAAAAATTTTTTTGAATCACTGAGTTTCAATCAGAAATCCGAATTCCTTGGGGGATAAAAGTGGCTTTTCTCGAATGTCTAAGGCAGGTGACCGGCGCGCGCGCACACACACATGCACACGCACACACACACACACACACACACACACACGCACGCGCGCTTCCGCTATCTAAAACACGACATATCGATACAAGGCTACTAATTTTTTTATAGATTGTGACCTGGATAAACCATTACAGAACCCCACACCCCCCACCCCATCCAAAACCCACCCCCACCCCTCGATCTGTTATTGTTTCAAGACTATGCTAACATTTCCAGTTCTGATTTATTGACCTCAAATTCTAAACGCTTGTGTATTTTTAATTCATTGGCTCGCGCAGTGTTATTGTGTTAGTTAAAAAAATAAAAAAAAAAATCACACTGAACAGAGCAGAGTACAAACATTTCCACAGCTCCACAACTTCTGTGAGTAAAATGGCGTTAGGGCAGTACCACAACCTATATGCAATGCATATGTCTTTCCTGGAGAGGGTATATCATAGGCAGAACTGAGCTGAACACACACACACACACACACACACACACACACACACACACACACACACACACACATACAAATGTGCCTTTTGTGTAGTGATATATGATTCAAATATCACCTGAATGCATGCACTGTGGAGAATCAATATTTTATAACCTTGTTATAAAAGCATATCTCTGGGAATCTGCTGCCATATTTCAGGACAGAATATAAGAAGTATGGGTTTGGGATGTCTAGATGGAGATAGTGGGAAGAGTACTTGAGGGTGACTTGTTGCCTGTTTGATTTATTGTATCTTGTCAGGCTTTGGACATTATACTGTGTCAGGAAGATGGGAAGATGTGGTCTAGATGGATTTATCATACAGTACTTTGTAACCGAAACATATTTCCACAATTGGATAAGGACTCCGGAATAAGATTGGGCAAATGAGATTAGGGCAGTAGGACATGCTATATTTGGAACTGTTCGGATAAGCTATATTTTAACGAAGATTACTTACACTGTAGGAATTCTGGAGTCAGTGGGATTTGGGTTTGCCTCACAAATGAGTCCTTTGGCTTACAGAAGTACGGTATTTCTGTCAGAGTGTATTCCAAAGAAAGCATTTTAATAAAGTGTCTATGCGAAGAAAGTGACATATGGTGTCTTATTTTGCAGGAAAGTGATTCGTTTGGCGATGCCATCCAACACAGTCACCACCACCACCACCGCTGCTTTCAAAAGCTCTGACTTCAACAGTGGGGGAAATCGCATGGTAAGAGTGTGCTCTTTGCAGCTCTTTGCACTGGGTGTAAATAATTTCTGTAATGACTACATGATGTGAAATGTTTGAGTAAGACAGAGCCAACCAGTGCAGTTTCATTTCATTTCATCACACCACTGATGTTGGTCTTGAATGTAATATGCATACATACTATTTAATACTATGTATTGAAGTCATACATGAAGTATGATTTAGTAAATATGCACTCTATTTAGTAAATATGCACGCTACTTAAATGTCTGTGAAATTTAATAATGTTGCATCGGGTTATAGTTCTAATACTGCGAGCAAAAAAAAACATCAAAAGGCACCATAGACTTACTATTGACAGGCGGTGCATAGAAACTCACTCATGGTATTTTAACGCATTATCAGTGATAGAAAATGGCCAGATGGTAATCAAATTAGCTGTAAATATAATTAAGGCATGTTTGACTGAGTGGTTTGTCCCATTAAATTTCACCCTTGTCATATTTTCACCTGGACCAGATGTTTTCAGAACCAAACACAAGATGTTCTCTGGCAGTAGTTTTAAAGGCGGCCTGAAATCATTCTCTTTTTATCGTATTTGAACAGGAGCAAAACTCCCTTTCTTTTGAACTGTGAGCTGTAATAATGATTGTGTACTATTGATTGTGGGCTATTTGTATCACAACGTATCGTATTTAAACACTCACGCATTGTTATCCTCTTCGGCCCGGGAGATTTGTGCGGCTGTGTCATGCAAGTGTTTGGTGACGTGGGTGTTGGCTTGTGGATAGGAGGATGCCGTATGGCTGATTTATAGACGAATTCATTCTCTTCCTCTCCACCCGCGGAGCCGAACGAGGCTCGCTGTAGCCCTGTTGCCTGGCAACAAGGCTCGCCTTAAATATCTGGCAATTTGCCAGAAATAGAGCGAAGCTATAGACAAGGTTGGCGAGTTCACAACTGGCAACGGCAAGTTTCCAAAACCTCACTTTGTATTTTTATAATTGAAATTATTTCTTGGCTTATCGCTGTTATGGGAGACAGTCAGATATTTCACCTATTTTTTGTTAGCACTTGCACATTAGTAGTAATAGTGTAGTAATAAAGTATTGTTGTGTAATAGTCATCGGGCATTGTTGCATATGTACATATTTTTGAAAGAATTATATACTCATGTATTGAATATACATAACAGAAAGAAAACTAGGCATAAGTAGGGATTGGCGGTCCGCTACTGCAGACCTTTGGTCACGGTGGACAGGTTCAGTATCCCTATTAACATGATTTAGAGCATTGCTATTCAGTCAAGTCTAGTGTCGTGACAGCCTCCGGATCGTCTTTTCTTGCCTGTACACCCTAGGGTGCTTGGCTGGCAGGGAGACTGGGTGTTGGAGGGGGGGGAGAGACAGTTGTTCCAGACAAAGAGGAATGGGAAGAGAAAGAGCTGCCAAATGTCTTTGTAACTGTGTCAAGTGGGAGCCGAGAGTGGTAGGTCAGCTTCAGGGCTATAGAATCCTCACTTCATAGTGCCTAAAAGGGAGGTGTCACTCAAGTGACGGCTTTTCTCATTATCTAAACATCCTTGTCTGGACAAAAAGAAGAATGAAAAGAGAAACCCATTCACCCCTTTTCATGTAGGGGTGTGTCTCTGGCTTTGGCATGCACAGTTTATGGAAAGCGTGTCAGAGATAGCAATGTATATGATGGAGATGATGATGTTATGCCATCCTGTCTTCCCAGGATGCCTTTAGAGAACGCAAACTGGCTAAGCCGGCATGCGCTTAGAGCACGATTGTAGATTTATATCCATTATGGCTATGATATGATATGATGTCGATATAGTGATATCAGGTGTCAGTGTTGAATAAAAACAAAACTGTAAAAAAGTAAGTGATTGGAGATTACAAACTATTTCTTATGATTATATTTCATGTATCATGAGAATTTCTTTCATTATTGTGATATGATTTTTTCCCCTTATCGCCCACCCCTAATATCAATCACATTTCCAACTTATTCACATAATTAACACTTATTCATTATTACTGTTTAATACTTTAATACTAAACAGCTCTTCATCTCAAGTATTGAAAACCATTGACATGTTCTGGGTAGCAAGGTGTGTGTGCACAGTTGTGATAGCAAATAAGAGTTAAAAGTGGTACGGATTCACATCAATCTATTTAATAGAGTTGATCACGTTCACGTCAAAATGTCCTGAACATAAATTTCGGTAATATAAATGTGATGTTTATTTGTACTGTTTCCTAGAGAAATTGATGAGAAATCATCTTCAGTATTCCACTTTACTAAAAAGTTCAACTGGGTGATTTTATGCAAAATGAACAGATAATCAGTGTGAAAAGGTAGCAGGTTACAAGACTGAAACAGATGGAAACAGTGGGGAGTGGAGGTGTGGTGTGATGCATTTGTGTCATGGAGGCTCTTTGTCATTTGGGCAGACTGACAGTGTGATTCGGGAGAAGGAGCTGGCTGCGGCGGACAGGCCAACGTTCAGCACTCCGGCCCGCAAAGTCGGACGGCCCAGCCGCAAACGCAGACACCTCCTCGTGAGTATTCTGCAGTCGGTGTACAGTTAAGCTCTAACACACAGGATTTACTTTCAGGAAGAAAGCAGAAAAACAGGATATACCGGAAGGCTTGTCTGAACACAAAATATCGCAGTGCAGATCATTAACAGTCAAGTTTTTGTTGTTTTTTTTTCCCTCAACATCAGTATTTTCTTAAACTTGTTCATGATGACTCAGTTGGTATTTATTAAAAAAAAAAGTTCCTGAAATGAAAAGCAAACATTTCAAACATTAAGATATTCGAATGCATGCTTGTATGCACTATTTTTCCAAAACAGCTCGAAACTTTTCATGCAAGTTAAGATAAAATAAGACGTAAATAATTAAGATGTATAAAGGCAGTAGTTGCTCTGCCTCGCTGCAATTGCATAATTCATTAATATCCTCAGTGATTGAGGTATTGGATTTAATCTGGGCAGTATGTGTATGTTTACCTGACTGGTTAGTGGCCTGCACGGCTGAAGGCTAACTGGGGCTACAGCTCATGTTACCCTGCATGTGTGTTTAGCCTGTCTTCTGTTCTGACCCGTGACAGAGATCATGTCTGGGTCACAGGGTCACCGAGGTTGTTGCATAACACTCATTCTTTCTCATAGGCTGAGAGCTGACTCATTTATCTTCTCTTTTCACTCTCACAATTTCTCTTTGCTTTGACTTCTTGTTCTTTTTTTTGTTTTTTTTTACTCATTTCACTTCTCATATTTCCCTTTGTTTGTCGGTGTCAGTCTTTTTGACTGTCATTTACTCCAAAGAGAACCCACTCTGAGAAAGTCAGCTAGTGTTTTTCACATGCACCCCCTGCTAATCATGGTCTGCCACGGAGCCTGTTTTCCTGCGTTTGAAAATAATCCTAGCTCTTGCATAATTAATCTGGACAGGGCATGTCAGATCACATGGCACTCAGCCACCCCACATCCGCTCCTCCTGCCCCCTAGGGCTTTTTGATTTTATTACCCAAATATACCAAGCCTTCAACAGGTAATTTTGGTAATAGGAGAGGAATTTCAGTGCATGCATTGGTGGACTGTCATATTTTCATGCTGCTTTTGACTGTCTCTGTGAATTATCTCTGAAACATAACCCTATGTGAAGAAGTCCCTCAGGGAAGTAATGAGAAAGGTGTTCTCCCTCTCATAAGATGTGCTCCACATTTCATCCTGACCCAGTAATGGTATTGTTTCTTCACACTGTGTGTGTGTGTGTGTGTGTTTTTTTTTTTCACCCGCTATTTTTGCACTGTATTCTAGCGGCTGTTAAGACAACCCCTTTCCTGCCCCTTCCTTTTGTGAAAAATGTCAGTCTACACACGTTCAAGTTTCATAGCTCGTGTAGGAAAGGTGCTCTGTATAAAGTGCGCCATATATTCTCGCTTCAGTCAACATCTGTTCAATGCCCATGCTGCTCTGCATTTGATTTGCGTGTACTTAATGCCATGTTTACTGGTTGTAATTTGCCAGCTGTTTTATTATTTGTTAGAGCTGAGTAATGGTTCCTTTATTCTGCTTTATTAGGCCGAGACTGAGGGTTGAGGAAAGTAAAACACGCGGAGCCTACTAGCTCCTTTCTGACAAACAGCCAACATTCCTCTCATACCTCTGCCTCTTTCTAATGTTGAGTGAAAAAAAACTGAAACAAACGGAAAGAATGCACCATAAAGCATATAGAGTTTGGTGGAAGTAGAAATTCCCCGCTTTAGTGAGTTTTACATGTAATACACCCGCAAGATTGTTAAAAATACAGTACATTTTGTATAATATACACTATATATAATATATAATATACTGTGCAAAAGTATTAACATGTGTAAAGAATTTTGCAAAGAGAAGATGTTTTTAAGGCGCCTTAAAACTAAAAAGGGAAAACGTTTTATGCGTCTTGGGGCCTGAAAACGCAAACTTGTGAAAACGATGACATCATGTGCAGGCGTATTACGTGTTCAGTCTATAGGCATGTGTGCGTGTAATTCAAAACAAGGCTTGAGACATTCAAAACTACAATGGCAGACTGTGTTTGTGCTGATCAAGATTTTGAGTTTATTGACGTTTCTCCAGCAAAGTGTAGATGTACTGCATCACTATTACGACCAGTGGAGACGCATTTGTTGCACACGATATATTATTATTATTATTATCTACACTGACAAAGTGTGTTCAAAATCTTATACTTATCTTTGTAATAGTAAATCTGTATCCTTTTATTGCTAATAAAATATAGAAAGCAGACTGACTGCCAGTGTCTCACAATTTTGTTCCATTTTGGTACAGTGACGGTCAGTTATTAGTACTTAAAGATGCACTATTTCGATTTTTTTTAAAAAACGAACGAGCTTTGTTAACAGAATTCTGACTTGCAGTACAAGAAAAATTGAAGGACGGGGTCAAAGACAGAGAACTCCATTTCCACGATGGAAAAAACCTTAATGCAGGTTTCATGTACGTTAAATTATATTGCATTAGGGACGTCTCAACATTTATTAACCTTTTTAACATTTATTTTTAAAGAAAAAATAAGCCAACTCTATGCTTGACAAGCGTGAGTTTTCACAATTCCTTATGACTATGAATCATTTTCCAAGTCTTACTATGGAGATTCTAAGTAACTGGAGACAGAACTGTTTTTTGTACTCAACGTAGATCATAAACCGTTTGAGAAATATAAACATTATTGTGCTTTTTATCCAGAAAAACTGTAGCTCCACCATTTACTTGTATTTGTTCATAGGATCAATATGGCGGTCACGCTGCCGTGAACGCTTATGTGCGCGGGCATGTAGTGTTTCTTTGTAAAGTGATATCGTCAAGTACATGAATCCATGTGTACGTAAAGGAAAAAAACATTTCCGTTTACAGTACATCGTTGTCGTGTGTAAATGCACCCTAAAACTAATGAAATGAGCATTTCATAAGTTTTATTAAGTACACTGCTGTGCAGTTGTGTAAGGAAATTAGCTTGTAGGTTGTTCGTATTATATTTTAAAATCTGCCACAGTTATTCTGCATACTTTCTTGAAATTAAAATAAATTTTAGCCATAATGATCTTATCTAAAAAAAATTGTCTATTACTTCATGTATTACTTTCCTTAAAACCATTCAGATGTTTTTTGGGGGGAAAAGCTGCACTTTTTCCACTGCAACATAGATCCAAGACATTTCAAATAAATTCATGTTCCCAGATGAAATGTTGTGACCTGATGATGTTCTCACACTCCAGAGAGCAGCGAGTAACAACCAGGTCCAGCAGTGACTCTAGAGGTTCTTTAGCATGAGACATAAAATGGCTGTGTTCTGTCTGCCTTCTTTGATTTCCTTTTCACGAGGATGGCTTTGACACTCAGAGCTAGTGAGGCGAAGCAGCAGCAGCAGGGAGTACGTAGAGCAACACTGTCAGGCTGGCAGAGTCGTTCTCCTGTGGCCCTACATCTGTCCTCCTTGATTTCAACAATTTCTGATTTCATATCAATCTTTTACCACTCGCGAAGTGCTCCTAAAGCAGGTGGTTGGATTAGCGGGCTGATACAGTATGTCTTTGTGTGAGGCTATTAATAAGGAGCCATACAGGATATGTTGTCATAAAACCCTGGGACTTAGTGCTGGCGTCTTGGGTGACTTGCCACTGTATTCATACGCTGGGAACCAAGTCCAGTAAGCGATACATGCTTAATAAGAACCATCATTGTGTGGAATGATGTGGTTCTCGTGCTCTGGGCTCTCAAACGAAGGCTAAACTTATTGAAAGTATTGAAAGGAAAATGTTTTGAAATGACACAGTAAAGAAAGCATTATGCAAAATAAAACAGTCATTTCTTTAAGTATATATAAGTGGTTTTCTGAGACTCTTCTTAAGACAGTATAATCAACTGAGCACAGTATTAGCCTTCAGCCATAGCCACTCTGTACCCTCCCCCAACGCAAAGCATCTGCTCTGGTGGGGTTTAGAGGAAAAAAGACCACTGCTGAAAGAGTTTATGCCTAGCTGCAAACGCTCCCCCATTTTACCCTCAGGTTTCTTTCATACTGTATTTATTCTCCTGCATGCAGGCCAGGACTATTTCTAACATTGCTCCTTCATGTTTCAGAACAGTTAATGGTAAACCGAAAAGCAAACCATTTGTGACTTGTTCATTTCCATACGTTAGGCTCATTTCAGAATTTTCATCCTAGTATTAACCGACACATCTGATGCATTTTAGGCTCCATTGTGCCGCTTATAGCCACTGACAGACTAAACATGTGAATGCTTAATCGTACTTGTAATCCTTAAGAGAAATATGTATTTATTTAAGCCAAGCCTTGATTTAAAGGATACATTCATATCATATGTCATAGTACATCAACATCCCTGCCTGTTGTTTGCCTATAGTCAACCCTCAAGTGTGCCTCCTATGGTTAATTAGACACAGGATGAAAGTGAGGTCTGGTTACCAAAAATGTACAGAGAGGATGTTACAAGAAGGATTGTGAAATGGTAAAGGTAGAAGGTTAACAACAGTAGATGTGCATTAAATGCAGTATCTAAAAGATGTAGTTCAGTTTTCAGCAAGCTTGAGCTGCCTGTGGTTTATGTCATGTGGGTTTTCTTTTCCGGATAGATCTGCTATGGCTATTGAAAACTTTTATTATGTGCGCAAAAACCATATTTTAATTTATACAGTGCCTTGGGAAAGTATTCGGCCCCCTTGAACTGTTCGACCTTTTGCCACATTTCAGGCCTCAAACATAAAGA
>JAFFST010044978.1:14695-26623 GCA_022414735.1 Noturus placidus | reverse complement strand
TATATATATATATATATACTGTATATATATATATATATATATACGTACATACATTACATTCTATATATATGTAATATAAGTTTATATAATATTTATGTATTTATGCATTCTTTTACTGGATGGCCAATAAAGCACCAATACTTAAACTACAGTCCTAAATTAATAATAAAATCTCACGTTCACAGTGCCATGTGGTTTCTGTTGCTCGCTGTATTTAAACATATTATTTTACTTGTGTTTACTTTGATCACACCGTTTTAATTAGAGCTTACTCGTGCTCCCAATGTTTATCACCGCATCTACACTGCGAGTGAGGAGCAACATGGCCTCGTTACTAATAGATACACTGCAAGCATGCAAATGCAGCACATAATGACATTAAACTGGAATCAAACAAAAACTTGTAAGCAACTCGCAGCATTTTGGATATAAACATGTTCCTGCTGGTGCATCACTGTCGTGCTTCCGTGCTACACAAGCCCAATTTTGCAAAGTTTACAGGTTACAGTCTTCTCTGCGGCATTTCCTAAAAAATGCTTCCCTGCCTCACGCCTCTGTCTGATGGTGACTGAGGTCATGTTGGGTATAAAAGGTAGTGTTGACATAAACATTAAACAAGACATTTATTTTCGTTGACGCTGGGGATTCTGCTAAAGCTATAGCCAAGTCCTTCTCAAGCGTACTGAATAGCAGCAATCAAACATGGAGCAGTCAGTAAATGCTACAGGGCTGAAAGTGTGTATTCACATTTCAACCTGAACTGGCACAGATCTGGCTTTTAGTAATAACAAGTAACTAGTCTTTTACAAATAGCTGTTGCACAACTGTGCAGAATCAAGCTGAATCTTCCTGCATTGCATTCTAAAGTAGCGAGACAGCAAAAGTGTAAAGTGACAGCTTGAGTGTGTGCATGAGGTTTGGTTTGTCTTGCAGGTCTGAAATAGCACTGCCTGCTTATGTCTGTCTGTCTGTCTGTCTGTCTGTCTGCTATTAGAGATTTTAATGTATAACAAATCACATATTTTTTTTCTCACAGCGCAGTTAAATTCTCATATCTGGACCGAAGGACTGCTAGGAGTAATTCAAATCACTGTTTTATATTCAATTCAATTCAATTCAATTCAATTCAATTCAATTCAATGCTATTTATTTGTATAGCGCTTTTAACACTGAACATTATCTCAAAGCAGCTTTACAGAAACATATAAACACAGGATACAGATTGAAAGTGTGTGAATTGATCCCTATTGAGCAACACAAAGGTAATGGTGGCAATATGAGGAAGAAATCTTGAGAGGAATCAGACTCAGAAAGGAACCATCCTCATCTGGGTAACAACGGATCGTGTGAAAATAAATAGAAGTTCATTATGGTTTTTATATGAATTCTGTTTTGTTGAACTCTTCCACTGTTCACTTAAAGAGCCTTGAGCTTAATATGAATTCAATTCAATTCAATTTTATTTGTATAGCGCTTTTTACAACAGTCATTGTCTCAAAGCAGCTTTACAGGAATATAAACACAGTACACACATAGTAAAGTTGAGAAATTATCCCAACTGAGCAAGACACTGAGTGGCGACAATGGCAAGGAAAAACTCCCTAAGATGTTTAAGAGGAAGAAATTTTGAGAGGAACCAGACTCAGAAGGGAACCCATCCTCATCTGGGTAACAACAGATATTCTTAAAGAGATAATTATTGATTTATATGTAATCTGTTTGGTTTAGAAAAAAGCCTTTGTCCCAGCAGTCTGGATTTGGAGTAGATGAGAGCTCCATCCAGAATGCTTGTTTGAATGTTTCTGTCGTATCAACGTATTCACGTGGACTTGTATGGCAGCTATAACTGTATAAATGATATAATTTGGGAAATAAAGGCAAATAATAAACATGTTAAAATTTGGGTTGATATATACAACCCATTTTCACAGAAAAAAATGTTTTCATGCAACTTTTCTGCAATTTGAAGTGTACAGTATGTCGCATAGCAACATATCAAATATTCATTCAGATGCGCTGTATGTTACATGTGCTAGGTTTTGCATCAACGTATTTTAACTAAGACCAGCGCTATATGAATAAGATCTATTTGTTATTAAAAATAATAATTTTTTTTAAAAACATATTGATATTCATGCGTAAGGTTTGTGCTTTTCACGACATATGATTAAACTTATTGGGCTCATGAAACTTCCTCGCTTCTCTGCAAACACAATTAGGGTTACAGGTCACGTGGGAATTCAGGATGCAAGAAGTATTTTCAAAATCTGGATAGTTTTTCGGCTGTAAATTTTTGAGACTATTGAGAATGGAGAGACTTTCTGCATTTTGAAAATACCCGCGTTACCTTACCACGTTACTACGTGATTTGCAAGCCTGATGTTGCCACGATCTTTTGGTTTACTATACATAGCCTACTGAATTATGCATATTGAAAGTGTCCTTCTGTAATCCTTCTGTGGATTGGACGATAAAACAATCCATTTCCGGCATACAGTATGTATGGCGTGTTCAGGTTGGACTGGATCACAACATTCTTCTGTGTTATTTCCTGTGACAGTGATCTATACCTGTTTGCCAATCTCAGAACCATTGGTACTTGATGTTTATTTAAAACAACCGATCTTTTAATATCATATTATTCTGAGCTTTTTCAAGCTTCTAAACAGTGTGCAATGCAGAATACTCTAATGTACAGTTAAGGTACAAGAGTCTTTAATACAATTTTTATGTCATTCATCTGGAAAGGAGAGAAAGGATCTCAGCTCAGTACTTGCCACACTGAAATCTATACAGGCACAGTTTATCAGCTACACTCATGAACCCGCTGACCTAGGCAGTGGGAAGGACCCCTCCTCTGCCTCAGTAACCGGTTATGTAGTCATTTCTTCCCATTGTGAGAGAAAGTCTGTGAGTGGGCGAGAGAGAAGGAGGGATGATCGAGATGCCTGTTAGTACAGTAGCTGGGTGCGAGGAAAGTCCAGGAAACAAACTCGAATGTCTTTTGCTTCCATGCGGGTTTGATTTTGGGCCGCACAAGAAGCTAAATCTATAGTGTAAGTAAATTAGGAATAGCATGACTCGGAGTACCAGTGGACTGTTAAAGGAATATTTGATGAACAGACATGGTGATATATCTAGGGGCGATCCAGTGGTTCTCATTCATACATTTCCCCCCATTTTAATGCATCTGATTCACTTTGTCAGGCAGTTATCAAAGTAATAAGGTAATTATGGAGACAGGTGTGTGAGTAAAGAAAACACAAGCATGTTGAGGTCTAGGAGTGAGAGTCACTGTGTTAACCTGTGTCGTTACTTTGTTATGATAGGCACGGCATGATTATAGCTGTGTAGATCATTTTTACATTTAGAATTTATAATACGCCTTTGTCGCTCTCTCTTTCTATTTTACCAGATAGATAGATAGATAGATAGATAGATAGATAGATAGATAGATAAGAGAATATATGAGACGACATACAAACAGGTGACAAGTGTTTTACTAAAGTATTCGGCCATTACGACTCCCCACAACAGCTTCAGTGAACCTTTGCACAGTTTGTACAAGTCTCTGGAACTGTACTACAGGGATGAAATGCCAATCTTCCTAAACAATTTTCCTCCAGTTTGTGTTTTGATGATGGTGGCAAAGAGTGCCATCTAACACATCAATCCAGAACCTCTGAGAGGTGTTCAAATCAGGTTGAAATTCTGTGATCGTTGTCATCAAACCTTGACATCCACCATGTCAGTGAAACCACTCCAATCAAGATAGAAATGTTTCATCATAAGATAAATGTGATTAGTCAGACTATTGCAGGGACCATTCCCTCTACAGAGACAAGTAAACCCAAAGCATGCCAGCAAAATGCTTCCAAAGCATCTGCACTAGGTATGTGTTTCCACTCATATAGTCAGCTTTTGTAATTAGGAAGCTTTGTCTGTGTTTAAGACATTCTGTTCACTGATGACATATCTTTATAAGGAAGTGTAAAATTGATGAATCTAATAATCAATACCAAACACCTCAAATTAAGTCAATGATGTAATTATGTAATTGTGACATATAGAATCCATGAAAAAATCCCTTCGAGGATGATTATTTTTATTGGTTTTACAGCTTCTGAGGTCTATGATAAACTGAATGTTTAAACTCACACATAAGTCATATAGCAATTAGGGCAGTATAATGGTAGAACTTCTGGAAAGTGAACCTGGGAATAGGGAGTTGATATTTATGTGTCAGGTTGGAGGTGTAAATTTAATGAGCTCCACTGAGGTTGGCTGTCCTTCACAGGTTTCCCATGCTCTTCTTAAGACCATGTCTTATTGCTCATGAATCATGAATCAGTGTTATAGCCGTGCTAGTGTTTCAGGTCACTAGCAATCGTAGCCTCTCGTTACCCCCTGCCTGCCCTTCTCATTCCAGGCAAACAAAGCCGTTTAGGAGTGAACAGTGAAAAAAACAGTGTAAATCGATTCCAAGGAAGGAGAATAATCACAGCTTGTGATAATTTTATCTAAAAAAAAGAAAAAGAAAAGAAAGTTTTTGTTGCTGGCTTTGCTGAAACATAATCTGCTGTTTGGGGCGGCGGTGGCTCAGTCGGTAGAGAGGGTTGTCCACTAATCCACTAACCGTGGGGTTGGCGGTTCGAATCCCGGCCCGGGTGATCCCATGCCGAAGTGTCCTTGGGCAAGACACTGAACCTTAAGTTGCCCCCAATGGCAAGCTAACACCTTGCATGCAGCTCTGCTACCATTGGTGTGTGAGTGTGTCTCATTTGTAAGTCGCTTGTAAATGTAAAAATTATATTTCTGTAAAGCTACTTTGATACAATGTACCATTGTAAAAAGCGCTATACAAATTGATAAATTATTATTAATCATTTTCTATTTGAAGTAGTGCATTAAAGTTTTCCGTGAATGTTTCGTTCCATGAGATTTTTATCTTTCATTTCCATAATTGTGCTTTAGAATTGCATTCCAATTCATTTCTTGCACATTTTCCTGAGAGCTTTAAACCTTCTTGTACGGCCTCCTGATTTAGATGTGAGTAGCTTTAGATGAACAATATCTGATGCTTGTTCAGCATTTCTCCCGCCAACATAACATATTTTGCACTGGACCTTGGTGGGATGTAAAAGTTTCGCTTTTACAAGTCACCTAGCTGCAGATGTGTTCAGCCCAAGTGGCTCTTTACGTATGCTAGGAGTTAAGGTTAGTGTGCAGCAGGCAGTGGGGGTAGGGAGGGACAGGGCTAATAGCACGCAGCTGTGGAGCCTCAACACGATGAGATGTAGGGTCAGTGCTGTGAGCAAAGCCAAAGTAAACCCGGCCTCCCTCCATACTCATCACCACTCTGGCTCACACTCCCTAACCTCTCGCTTGTTTCATCCTCAACCACAACCTTCTGAGTCACACAGTTTCCTTGTCTCAGTCACCGAGACTGTACCGTCTTCATCCAGGTAGCCTGACACTTCAGAATGCACCAGGCACGCCACAATGTTAATGACCCTCATTGCTCATTTGTCATTTGAGCCTACATCTGGCACACACTCAGTTCTGTTGAGCTGCTGGGAGAGAGCTGGATGATATAGACCTGGACCGAACGCTTTTGTACGACCATAACCTCATTTATGAAAAAGACCATTATAATGAGGATACATCAAGTGGCACTTTGTACTGTAATGGGGATCTTATTGAAACAGAATTTTTAAATGACTGCAATGCCATTGCTTGCACATTGCTTGACGAAACTGACGGTGCATTTTACAGGCTGAATTAGCTCAAAAATGACTTTTCCACATGTTCTCAATGGAGCATTAAAATGCCAAAGCAACTCAAAGGTTACTGGGAAAGAATTTTGCTTACAGGCAGCAGAATATGAACTAGAGTATCTGCCGTATGTACGGCTTAAAACACACACGCACGCACACAGCATGGGGCTTTTCTGCTTAGCGTCAAACAATCAAGCAGCACTGTTGTGAATTATTTTGAAATAACTTTTAAAGCACATCGAAATCACATTTTAACAATATCCAAAAGTTAACACACATTGCACTGGCCCTGTTTTCACTTGTACATAACAACCTTCATATGACTATGAATAAAAATAGATCTATAGCGTCATGACTTTGTCATTTTTGAATGACCGAACACTGTACAACAACCTATAAAAAACAATGTGGTACAATACAGCTAAGTCCATTGTCAAATTCTTCATCCATCCATCTGCATCATTAATCTCAGATGCTTTTTTAACCAGTAGTCTTTCATCCTCTTGTATTTCACTGTGCATGTGTAGAATATATACAGTGGAGCTTGAAAGTTTAGAATTTTCTATAAATGTGCATAAATATGCCTTAAAACAAGATCAGATTTTCAGACGAGTCCTAAAAGTAGACAGAGAGAACCCAATTAAACATAATGAGACAAAAAAATAATACTTGGATATTTATTTATTGAGGAAAATGATCTAATATTTCATATCTGTGACTATCAAAAGTATGTGAACCTCTAGGATTAGCAGTTCATTTGAAGGTGAAAATTAGAGTCAGTGTTTTCAAGTAATTGGATGACAGTCAGGTGAGAGTGAGTGCCTTGTTGTATTTAAAGAACAGGTATCTATGAAAGCCTGATCTTCACAACACATGTCTTTGGAAGTGTATCATGGCATGAACAAAGGAGATTTCTGATGACCGCCGAAAAAATGAGTTGTTGACGCTCATCAGGCTGGAAAAGGTTAAAAAACTAAAGAGTTTTGACTCCACCAATCCACAGTCAGACAGATTGTGTACAAATGGAGGAAATTGAAGACCAATGTTACCCTCCCTAGGAGCGCTCAACCAACAAAGACCAGTCCAAGAGCAAGATGTGTAATAGTCCATGCGGTCACAAAAGAACCCCGGGTAACTGCTAAGCAACTAAAGGCCTCTCACACATTGTTAATGTGTTCATGAGTCCACGTTCAGGAGAACACTGAACAATAATAGTGTGCATGGCAGGGTTGCAAGAAGAAAGTCACCGCTCTCCACAAAAGGACATTGCTGCCCTTCTGCAGTTTGCTAAAGATCACGTGGACAAGCCAGAAGGCTATTAGAATATGCTGTACAGAGAAATCGGCTAAAATTCCTCCAAGCTGATGCACAGGACTGATCAATGCATATACCATACCAGATACTGAAAGCAAAGGTTAACATATTATTACCACTCACAGATATGTAATATTGGATCATTTTCCTAAATAAATAAGTATAATATTTTTGTCTCATTTGTTTAATCGAGTTCTCGTTGTCTACTTTTTGGAAGTAGTGTGAAAACCTGATGATGTTTTAGGTTCATATTTCTGAAGAAATCTAGAAATTTCTACATTTCTTTATAGCACCACTGTACAAAGAGAATGTCCATCTCTATATCATTGTATAGAAGAGCTACTGGGAAAGCGTACATTTCCAAACAGATATCGATCTCCAGTTTGACAACGTCTGGATGGACTGTCCAGATCTTTTGCAGTAATTATTTCTTCTTGTGCGGTTGTGTTTCTCTCTAGATGTCGAGCACCGGGAGGATGACATCGGGGACTCTTCGAAGAATGAGGTATGGGATTCTCATGGTGTGGTCCAGCCGTCCTCTATCTCTGTGTGTACTGTATATTATATACGTGTGCATTGTATACATGTGTGTATGTATACAATATGTTCCACTACATTGTTTTTTTTTCTGTCTTCTTCTTCTTCTTCTTCTTCTTCTTCAGTATTCTGTCTGCAGTGAAGAGGTTTATAGTTGCATGATTACAAAAACAGTTCCAAAGCTATTTTCTTGATATGGGGTAGTTGTGAAAGAAATGGTACCCTGATGGCTGCTAGATTTGAAATATCAAATACACTTGGTCCTCCGGTTGAATGGAAATTCCCGTTCCTCTGCAAGCGGTGGCCGGCTGAGGCGATATAGCAAGACAGACCAACAAGTATAGCTCCCTGTCTGAGTGCTCACACACTCTATAGACTGTCCAGCTCTCTGGTCTTTTTCCTCGACCACACCCAAACCTCCAACGAACACATTCTCCCATAGATCAGAAAAAAGAAACACCAGCTTCCTTCCCTTTTTTTTTATCGCTAGCACAGAAAGATAAGGTGAGTGAATTAAACAAGCGGTTATTTTTTTTCTTTTCTTTTCTTTTCTTTTCTTTTTTTATTTGTCCCTTTAAGCAGGGAGCTCGAGGCAGGCTACGTGGGGGAGTGGGCTGGGAAATCAGTCTGCGCCAGAGACCCATGCCCAGAGTAACCTTCCAGGCCGGTGATCCTTATTACATTAGCAAGAGGACCAGGGAGGAGTTGCTGGCCAAGTGGAAGATGGAGGTGAGTACCGGAGAGATAGGGAGGTAGAAACGCAGGACCCTTATGTATCGACGAGTGCTGATCCACGATCACATTCGCTCTTAATCGTGTTGGTTAGGATTTGGGAAAGGTAAAAGCCGATCTTAGGTCCGTGTTGAAAGTCAGAGATGTTTATTAAAACCCAAGAACTTATTCCTGCAGAGGGACTTGAGAGGGAGGAATAAACACGCGAAAGCCAAGTGTATTTGATGACTCATCTGAAGGTACCATTTATTTCATGAGCAGTTTTACTGGTTGTATGTTAAATCGAAATCCCATCCTTTTTTTTTTTTTACTGCATATTAGATGTGTGTAATGATAGTGGATTGTCCTTGAATTCTTAAAAGAATATGGTGTTGATTAATTTTCTGTAGCAGTACAGCATCATTAGGAGCAGCTCATATGGAGGGACAGCTCATATGGAGGGACGCTCTACATACAGTAGTCTAAGGCTAATAAGAAACAGATTTTGAAAAAATTATAGTTGTTAATGTGGTGAAGCTTTCCGTTAGGAGACATTTCTTTAACATTTATGGAAGGAGTCTCAGTTGTCAACGCTTTGTACTAAAGTTTTCAAGACAGAAGAGTTTATTTTATTCCGGTTTCACAGTCACTTGACAAGCTGTGTTGGTTTTTATTTTAATGTCTCGTTAACATAAAGAGCTAGAATACAGGAGAGGCTGGTGAGCAAACGACTGTTTATAACTGCAGTAACGTATTGTAGGTGATGACAGGAACTAACTTGTCTTGCAAATGTTCTGCAACATTAAATATTACAATAAACAGTTAAAAAGGTGTGCTGTTTATTAATAAATGAACAGTTGTAATTGATAGCAAGTCACGCTGGTGTAAGCGGAATAACACACTTTGGTTTGCGCTGTTATAAGAAAATAATCCACTTCAGGGTGGTCACGGCCCAATGCTTCTCATCATGGCGTTATTTTCGTATAACTTATTATTTTCGTGTTGTTGCTTACTAGCTCTACAGTAGGACTAAGCTATTCTGCTCCTTGATGACAGACTGATAATTGGAAATCAATAAGTGGATAACACAGAAGGAAGATTGGATAGTTAATCATCATTAGGCTTTCATTATGAGATGTTCATCTAATAAGCTCGGGTTCAAGTTGCTCTAGTAATTTTTTCCTTGCTGTTTTTACTGCTTTGACTTATGCTGATGGTCAGGAACTCTTAAACACGCTAAATATGTCTAAATTGAAATACACGGCACGTACAAAAATATGTGGACACCTCATCTAACCATCATATGCGGATCTTTCCTGAACTGTTGCCACAAAGTCGAAAGCCCAGAGTTGTCTAGAATGTCTTTGTGTGCTGTAGCATTACGATTATCCTTCACTGGAACTGAGAACAGTGTTCACTGGAACTCAGAGGCGAAATCAGTCCATGCAGAGGGTTTTTTTTGTGTGTGTGTGTGTGTGTGTGTGTGTGTGTGTGATTGTTGCAGCCAAATATGCTTGAGTTCCTGCATGAAATTGTATGACTGCATGAAACATCTTTCTCAAAAATGTTTGTTGGTAAACGAGACCTTTTTGCTGTACTCCTGTTCAACGCACGTTGTGATGACGTCTTGGCCCAAATCTTCGGTCATTCGGAAAAATGGCAAGCTCCTCCGAATATTGCTTGTTTTTGAATTAATTTCTGTGATTGCAGAATGATGAAATCCTGGAGGGACTGCTCAATCTTGTTTCAGTATGACAATGCACACATCAAGCTCTATAAAGACACGGAATGCCAAGATCGGTGCATAAAAACACTGAGTAGCCTGCACAGAGCCCTGAACACATTTGGGTGAGCTGGAACTCTGAAGACTGCGTACTAGGCTTTTTCTTACTACATCAGAGCCTTTTTTCAGTAATACTCTTGTAACTGAATGGACAGCGCCCCATAGCCACTACAAAATCTAGTGGAAAGCTTTCCCAAAAGAGTGGAGGTTATTATAGCAGCAAAAGGCCAATAAAGTCCATATTAATGTCCATGGTTTTGGATTGGGATGTTCAAGGAAAAGCGGTGTGCTGGTCATGCGATGTGATTAGTGATTCTGGTGCGAATTTGTCAGTGGTTGCTGCATTTTTTGTTATTTCCGTGAATAATTAGTCGTTATGTCATGCTGACGCATACACTATCCTTCAGCCACTCATTTTAATGTGAGATCCAGTGCAGTAACAGTGGACATAACAAAAGTTGGACTCCCAAGTTTCAGAATGCAACACAGCTATATGACGCAATTGGCCTGAGTAAGGGGTCGTGGTCCCCAACCAAATTGGCTAGTTGGTGATCTGTGAGATGTCAAGAACGTCGATTGAGGACAGCGTCATTAGCTTGAAAGGTGAGGAACTTGAACCCTATCTGTTTGAGTCAGTGTACAGATGAGGAAGTCAGAGAGATGGACAGAATAAAGGAGTAAAGCGTTGCTGCACAGGTGCACAGGTCACTTTACATGGAAATGAAGCAAAGGATCTGGCAACATTGTCAATGGGTAGTTAAATGGCATTGGAGGAAATCCTTATAAAATACGTTTTGGACACCATGGAATAGCACATTAACTCAGCAATATCACACTCGCTGACACATAAGAGTGCTGTTATACTAAATTTCGGCATGGCTGTGATTCGGCTGTAGGCTGCATGAGGCTGCAATATTCATGTCCAAGCCAATATTCATCATAACAGCATGGTTGCGAATGGATATTACTTTTATATAACCGTTCTATTAATAAGAAATGAATATGAAGTAATCAGTCTATAAGGATTTTGCTGAGTTTTTTCGTGATTGTTGCAGTTAAAAATGCTTGATTTTGCTGCGAAACTTCAACTGCACGAAATTCTTTCGCAGTGATGTTTGTTGGTACACGAGCTCTTTTAGCCATAATCATGTACGAACATGAATCGAAGAGGGCTGTGGCTGAATGTGTGTTGTGTTGATGTCACATGACATGATTTGGCCCAAATCTGCGGTAATTTTGGAAAATTGCAAGCTCCTCCGAATATTGCGGAGTTTGCTTTATTTTGCATTCATTTCTGCGATCGCAAAATCCTCGAGGGACTGAGTAACTGATATTTCCGACACGATATGATCCAGTGCTTTGTTATTATTCCTCTGTCAACTGAAATAATTCCCAGAGTCACAGCCGGATAGAGCGTTGCCTGTTGCCATGGTAATGCACAAACTGACTGGCAGCATGTGCAAGTGCAGTAACGGGTTTTTAACGTAGCTGACTAATTCTAGGATTGGAATTTGCAAACGCAGACATGCGAGTGATCCACACAGTGAAATGTCCCAGTGCTGTTATATTAATATCAGCACTCTTGGAACAGCACTTGACCAATCAAATTAATGGACCATAACTAATTGTTGTGTAATTATAAATGTTAATGTGCGAGTCTTTCAGGGCGGATTTCTCCTTTAATAGGATAATGGTGTGCGCGGTGCTCACTGAGCTGCAGGCAGTCACTTGTAGGGCATCGTTCCAATGTCTTTCCAGTCTTTTGCTGGCAAGAGACATTTCTCCTTCTAGTAATGTAGGGTACAG
>JAFFST010044978.1:0-14675 GCA_022414735.1 Noturus placidus | reverse complement strand
GCCTTTTCCCTACCCCCTTTGCCCTTTGTCCAAGCAGGACTGAGGAGAAGCCATAAAAATGTCAGGGCAGCTGAAAATACTGCCA
This sequence comes from Noturus placidus, assembly GCA_022414735.1. Lineage (NCBI taxonomy): Eukaryota > Metazoa > Chordata > Actinopteri > Siluriformes > Ictaluridae > Noturus > Noturus placidus. Next base: position 14,590 of record JAFFST010044978.1, on the reverse strand, counting down.
AATTAGCAGGATACGCAGTTGTCTCATGATCATCGTAACATTCCAGTGGAGCAGGCACCCACATGGACGTTTGGAATTATCCATCGGGTCAAGTCAGGGTATGTTTTCTCCCTCTCTCTGTCTGGGTAAGCATTTTGTTGAAGAGTCCATATTTGAATACATTGTTCAGCTTGTTTTCAAACCTCTATCATCATGCTTTCGTGCACGTCTCAGCTCAAAATAGTTCAAAACACAACTGACTGGGAATGTCGAGGTGCTGCTTCTTACCAGTTACAGTACCAGTGTAGTGAGTTGAGCTTCGTTGAAGTAGTAGTTATGGTATAAAAGTAGTGCCTTGAAGAGAATCGAGGATTTGAGTGAAGTCAGATATTTTTCTGTTTAAATAAGTGTGCAGTCCATTTACAGTCCATTCTTCCGTCCCTCCCCTTTTCCGTCTTCACTTCTCACCGTCCTTCCTCTCTACTATGGAAATGAACTCAGTGCCGTGGATATAAGGGTGAAGATGAGGTTTGCAGCAAGTTTCCAGAGCTCCTTGCAAGACGGCCTCCTGGCTGCCTGCCAACACTTTGCAAGTCCTCTCTAGCCAACCAGAATTCCTGTCGACAACCACCTGACCCTGAATTCCCAGACAAAGAAATGTTCATGCTTTCTATTTTTTTCCTTGCTCTTTTTTTTGAGTGGTCTCCACTAACCCGAGAGTGGGGGCAAGAGAAAAAAAAAGCCTGGGAGACACACGTTGGATTTAAAGTGCTGAGCGCAGGCGTGCATGAGTAGGTCGGCTGGGTTGTTTGTTGTTGATAGCGCCGGGTGTGTGTGTGCGTGAGAGAGTGTGTATGTGTGTGGGGGGGATGTTGGTGTCAGCATGCATGTTTGAGTAGACTTTGCTGGGGGGGGGTATGCTGACTTCAGGTATTTCCTGGAGACTTGTTATGGACCATCTGCTCTTGGTGGTTTAAAGGAAACCCGTCTCTTTCAGTTCGGAGAGGAGGGAGCGCAGGCTTTCACTGGAGTCCGCAGGAAAAAAAAGTAGATTTGTTTGACTGTATGTAATCGCAGGGGATCGCCGCATGCTCAAAGTATTTCCTGTTTCGGTGTCTCTGCTGCAGTTTCTTTCAAAGTGTCTGCTGTCATTTTGCATCAAATTGCTGAGAAGTTTTAAGATGTTACATGCTGGTTGATTATGCATGCTTTTTCCTATGTCTGTTTAAAGTAACAAGCTTCAAAGTAGTGATGTATTTTCTTCTGAATGTCAGAGTTTTGGAGGAAAAAATGCCGTTTAGTGCAGTCGTTGTTGATTTAAGCAATGCCAATAAGCTTATCTCTTGCTCTGGATTCTGGGAAGAAACGGTATAAGCATGTAAATATTATCTTTCACCCGGGCTTGTGTCGAAACGGAAATGTGGTGCCTGTCTTTTTAAGAATATGCAAATGAAGAGAACGAACCCAGTGAACCTGCATGGCGTATGCGCACTGCCAGAGCTGTGGGTCAAGGCTAGCAGCACAAACACAGCCAGGCTTCTAATCCTGCCTGGCACTTTTAAGCCTAATATTTTGCCAGTTAATAAACAGTTATTAGTGAAATGACAGAATTTTGAAGACCAAAAAAAAAAATATATTTTTTGTCAATGCTAGTATAAAGAAAAAATAAGAGTGAGTGTTTGAAAGAACTTCTTTATTAGTGCTTGGTTTGGTTTCTTTTTGCAAGGCTGACCTCTGTAAGGCTCCTAATTGCTGGAGCTCTTTAAAGGATTTTCCACAATGGAGGCCAGATGCATCCTCTGTCCTGCGCTCTCCAGAGGCCAAGAAATGAGGGTGCTTTGTTCGGCCCCTCACAGAGGTCACATCAAAATAAATGCGATTGTCACATCATGACGATGATGGCAATTCATACTCCACAGGAATGTCACATTTCAATTTCACACTGCCAGAGGAAGCATTGAACAGTTCTCTCAAGGGCATATTCCTTGTATTGTACTGAGATTTTGCATAGATGACCTGTTTGGTGTGTCTGTAGTCACTTTGGGGTGTTTACTCACTGATCTGGTCATCCTGAAAATGCAGTGAAAAAAATAATAAAATGCTGGCTGCAATTCAAATCATAGGTTTATATTGATGTTTATCATTGTAATACGCTATCATTTCTCGTTCCTAGGGGCTCATATGGTGTTGGATGTACCTAATGTAAGGCTAATAATAAACAGATAAAAAAATACATTTATTTAATTTGAAGGAAAATTGTTAATATGGCGATGTTTTCTGTAGGGAGAAATTTAATTTTAAAAACAAGGTGTCATCAATGTCAGAGCTTTGTAGCGGTTCATAAGTTTTCAGGCACTGGAAAGTAGATCGAGGACGTTGTGCTTGCTGGTTTCTCAGTAACATGGCAAGCTGCGATTCTATTCAGCTTATTAACTTCAAGGCCGGTGAGGGAACAAGTGTTTATGGCTGCCGTTAACATAAACGATATCAGGAGCTAGCTTGTTATGTGGATGCTCAACAGCATGTAAGGTAACTCTAAACAGTTAAAAGTACAACATGTTCATGAATAAATTCAGATTTGTAACTGTGGACAGATTAGTGTGGTATAAGAGAAATAAATGCTTTCTGGGCATTCTGTTAAAGAGAAAGAACCAGCTTTGCAGTGGGCTGCGTCACACCACCCAGGCACGGATTATTATATATATCAGCATGCCACATCATGTTTTATTATCACGTTTTATTCCTTCCTTTTGAGATTGCAATAAAACAAGCGCAGATTATTAGGCTGGTTTCTAGACATTTAGACTCACTTCAAGCAAGATGTAATGCTCATCTCTAGAAAGACGTTTGTGTTTGGGACTCGTTTTAAGTCATGATATGGAGACAGCAGGGGCCAGATTCACAAAAATCGTCTTAAGAAAGAAGTCAAGAAAGTTCAAGTTTAGATCAATTCTAAGGAGTTTGTAAGAATGTTCCTAATGAAATTCTCAAGAAGGTCTCAAATATTTTCTTATGAACATTAAAAAAAATTAAAAAAATAAAATGACTAGTGTAATACCTATACCTCAATTTATTATCCTTTTCCAGATCATTTATTCAAATGTATATTTAACACCGTTAACCGACATTAACCATCATACTGTAGTAACAAGTTTGCTAGTTTGAGTAAGTAAAATGTTGTAGTTATACAGTATTTATTAAATGTTGCAAGTTTGATGATTTTTAAATAATGTTTAATATTTGAAACAACCCAATAAATTCTTTAGAAAAGTTCAGTAATGAAAGCGATGGGTTTAGTCTTGTATCTCGTTTTAGTGACGCTGTCTCTGTGCAGAAACGTTTGCTGACTTTGTTTTGTCAGTGTCATAACCATTCAGACATCAACCATGAATAACCATTCAGCATGATTTTCTGTAAGCTCAGTTATAAGACTATCTTCCATCTGTAGTAGAAACCACATGTGTCCTGCACTCTGCCCTCTGTAGTGTGCCTGAAGGGAGTGGAACCTCAAAGTGTAGGTCACTTCACTTCCTCCCATAATTTATTTGTAGTTATTAAAATCCATCGTATACTGCACTCATATTACTTTGGAGACACACCATGAAATTATAGATGGCGTTCATTCAGGGTGAGCGTTCATATGCGTGTGTGTGTGTGTGTGTGTGTGTGTGTGTGTGTGCGTGTGCGTGTGCGTGTGTGTGTGTGTGTGTGTGTGTGTGGTATTGCCTCAGGGATGTTCTTTTCATCCAGAGAGCAGGCTGGGCTCCATTATCATAACTGATTGACCCTGCTGCCTTCTTGGGCCTTTCATGACTGGTTTTGGCCCATGAGCACAAGAGACAAGACACTGGGTTATGATTTGAACAAGTCCCCACCATGTGTTTGAGTGTAGTATGGAAAAAAGTCTTTCTTTTCCCTATTTCATACAGACAGCAGTCTGTCTTTGCTTTGCCCTCTGATCTGTTACAAACTAAAACTGAAGCTAATTTGGATTGATTTTGTTTTCTTGGTTATGTCATCAGTGGTGCTTACTAGCTGATCCAGCAGTACAGAAGATTCCATCGTTTACTTTCAGCCTCACACACGACCTGTGGCACAGATGCCTTGGTCTTGCCAAAGCTATCAGTAGTGTGTGTATTAGTGTGTGTGAGTGATAAAGACTGTACTGTACTGTACTTCCATAACCCTCCACCCTCCATGCCTCCCCTCCTCCTCTCCTGTGATTTGGAGAGTCAAACTCTTCCTGCAGTGAGGCCCCTGAGAAGGGGGCATTTACAACTGGGAAAACGTCCAGAAACAAACCCCGAATTCTTATAGCCACCTCACTCTACTTTACTTCCCAGTGCTGTGAGCAGCGGGTGTTGGGGGAGTTCGTTTTCAACTGATTTTCTAGATAAACAACCCCTTCCTTACTCCCGCTGGAGAAAGCGGGCATGGTAAGATTCTTCTCCCTACATTCACAATTCCCCTCATTCCTTTATTCTTAATGAAGCATGCAACAAAATGGTGAAACCCCCTCACCCCCTTCCTTTTTACACAAGGCCAAGTGCAACTTCACTCAGTCTGCGTTATTTCCTCCTGATAGGTGTGTGGTTTATTCTATCAAATATAAATTCTCTACAATAATGAACAGTCTAGGAGGTTCAATCAGTACAGGGAACCCTGGCAAATATTTGGCTTAGATAAAGGTGTAGATTGCAGATTCTTTTTAATACAATCATGTGTATCTAGCTGACTTGAATCACCTGGAATTTTCAGGGATACAATACCAACATATATACGTGTGCATGTACAGACACAGCCGTTCACAAAAAACAACGGTCTCTGTTGAGGGCCCGCCAAACATTTTAGTGCATATGGCCTAGTGCTTTGAAGCAGCCAGGGAAGCTGTACAGATATTTATAAACTAAAGTGGAGGCCACATGTTTCTACTCCACATCATCACCCCCCCTCTCTTTGTCTTCTTGTTCTTCTTCTTCTTCTGTTTCTCTCTCTCTGACATCCACACTGCTGCTAATCAAATGTTTGGACACACTAGAGTAAATATATTTTCATTGCCCTGAGGACGTTTTGATAGGGGACTGGTTGAAATTAGTTTCTAACACAAACGTATATAGTGACGTTAATGGCAATTTATTTAATTAAGGAGTAGTTTGGACGTTAAAATTAAAGTGTCTTTTAAAACAAGTAGTTTTTATGTAGAATTTCGGAGAAGCAGCCAACAAGTGCTCGGCCTGGCAAAAAAATAAAGTAAATAAAAAGCCCCCTTGGTGAAGGTCCAGCATGAATCTGGTTAAGATGCCAAGAGTGCGCAAAGCTTCATCAGAAATACTATTTAACATATAAACTAGTTATGATTTTTAAACACAGTTATGATTTTTTGTGTTGGACTACTGATCTGAAGGTCATGAGTTCAAATCCCAGCACCACCAATCTGCACCTGCTTGGCGCTTAACCCTGAAAGGCTCAGTTGTATAAATGAGATAAATGAAAGTTATGGATGAGGATGTCCGCTAAATGACGTAAATATTGTTTCACCTGCGTACAGGTGTGTCCAAGCATTTGACTGGGAGTGTATAAACTCAGTGCTCCTGGCTTCACTTCCCCTTGTGGATCTGTGTGATTATAAACATACAGTCAACCCCAAAAACCATAAAAAACAAAAACAAAAAAAAAAAAACACCCTGTATCACTTGTTGTCTAGTAAACTTGTTGTCTAGGGCGGCTGTGGCTCAGTGGGTAGAGCGGGTTGTCCACTAATCCACTAACCGTGGGGTTGGCGGTTCGAGGCCCGGGTGATCCCATGCCGAAGTGTCCTTGGGCAAGACACTGAACCCTAAGTTGCTCCCAATGGCAAGCTAGCACCTTGCATGGCAGCTCTGCTACCATTGGTGTGTGAATGTGCTCTCATTAGTAAGTCGCTTGTAAATGTAAAAATGATATTTCTGTAAAGCTGCTTTGAGACAATGTACCATTGTAAAAAGCGCTATATAAATTATTATTATTATTATTAATATTAGAATATTCCTATTTATATTCTACTTTATTTTTTAAAGCTCACCTGAGTGTTTTTATTAGACACTCATCTGTGACGTCCTGTTTCTTTGGGGTGTAAATATGATGTGACACATCATTCATCAACATGGAGAAGATTTCACAATTGAAATGAGACAAAAGTGTGTTAACCTTCATAAATTAGGCTTTTAAAAAATTTGGTAACTACACACCTTCAAAGAAAGAGCCCATATCTGCTGTTGGGCAGTAATTAAGAAGTTTAAAACAAGAGGAGCTGCAATGAACATGCCTGGAAAAGGATGCAGGGGTATTTTTCCGTCAGTGCACAATTAGTAGAAGGTTAGAGAAGCAAAAATGTCTCCAAGCATCGCATTTGGAGGTTTACAGAAGCATTTTAGAGTCTCCAAATCTACAATTAATGCCAACAAACAATTTGTAAGGCGTGCCGGAAGAAAGCGTTTTCATTTTAACCACAAATGTAAGTGCCTGGAGTTTACTAGGCACTACTGGAACTTTTACTGGTACTGGTTTCTGTGGTCAGAAGAGACAAAAATATAGCATCTTGGCAACAAACACTCGAAGTGGGTTTATCATAAAATGAGGGATGATGTAAAGTATGGTAAAGGTTTTGTGTTGAGCTTGGGGCTGTTTTTCTGTTTCCTCTAAAGACTCGTGTTAGGATACATGGCATCATGAACTCCGTGAAGTAGCAAGAGATTTTAAGTGAAAATCTGGCTGCCTCTCCCATGAAGCTACAATTGGGTCTTGGTTGGGTCTTTCAGCAGGACAGGGATTCAAAACATACATCCAAATCCAAGCAAAGTGACCCCTGGTAGATCTGGAGAGGAGTGGTCTTAGTTTCCTGTTCTCTATACTGGAACCTCAAGCTTTATAGGAGAAGACGCAATGCCGTTATATTGGCAATGGCAGGTCATACAGCACTAAATACAAGGATATCATTGATTGTGGTTTTGTTAGAACATATATTATTGATACGGGTTGTTTAATTTTCTTGGAATAAAGGTTTTACCTTCAGTTAAAGGTTAGTATTTGTATATTAGTCTTATTAACCACCAACAGTTATATAACATTTTCTCAATCTTTACCAAGGGTGCCAATAGTTATGGAGCTTGCTATGTATACAGTGGGTGAACAAAGAGGAAGAGAAACAAAAGTGCAATGCCTTTTTCTTGCTCCTTTCAAACTTGCCTTGGCCAATTTACATCTGTGGTGATTGAAAACTGAGATGATGTTGGTTGCTGGCAGCAGAAAGGCATACAGCTATAAAAACAATTCACATGAGTGACTAAACTGCAGAGAAAGAGGGATCGAGAAACAAAAAGAGAGAGGTTGCAGAATGTGCGCAGCTGTTGGGTATTTAACTGTGAACAGCTTAAGTCACAGCTTGGCTCACGTCCTCTGTTGTTGACCTAATGAGTCCGGTTCGACAAACTCGGTGAACTCTGCACCATGCTGTTTTCTGTGCACCTCAACCACAACAGAAGCATCATGGCTTCAAAGGGGCCGCAAATGGCTTTCTGTTTAGGAGATCGGGAGGATTGTTTCCATTTGTTTTCCTTTCTCTCAACCTTCCTCAGTCTCAAAAGGGAGTTGCTCAGTCTTAATCAAGAGAACTGGAAATATTTGCTTCGGCATCTGGGATTACTGTAGTGTAAACAGACCTAGGGATTATCGTCATGGAGCCGCGTCATTCTCAGAAGGGGCTATCAAAGCAAGTCTGCCTCTGCTGAATGCGTTTCACCTCTCTTCTCTTCTCTGTTCCTGTCCCACTTGCTACAGGCGGAGAAGAAGGCCAAACTGGTTTCCATAATGAACTCAATGGAGGAGCACGAAGAGGTGGAGGAGGCCAAGCCTCAGACGGTCTGTGGCACCATCAACAGCCCACTGACCACTGACCCACCACCACCAATACAGCAACAGCAGCAACTAACCCAGGCTCTTCCCAAAGCTCAACCACAACCACAAATACAGCCTATGCCCCAGCAACAGCAACAGCATACAGACCCAGCATCCCCTACAGTGGCCACCACACCAGAGCCAGTGCCTATAGGGGACGGAGATAAGACCTCACCAAAGTCCACCGACACAGAGGCTGAGTATGAGGTAGTGTCACATCTACAGCAAGTGTACATCTGTCACTGTCATTATAATTGATAAAGAATGACAAGTTGAAGCCTGATTGTGGATTAAAGCTTCTAATTTTGGAACAGTGTTTAATATACTATTGATCAAAACCTGCCAGTACTTCTGATTGATTAAGTCTCTTGAGATCGTATGACATGAATAAAATAGTGGCTTGTTACCCTGTAGTAATGATAAAAGGCTTAGTAACATGAACAGATACTGTGCAACAGAACTCCCTGTGGACCGGATGATGAGGTTTATTTGGTATGTACAGGATGGCAGAGGCTTTGGCATTGGTGAGCTGGTGTGGGGGAAACTGCGGGGTTTCTCTTGGTGGCCTGGACGCATTGTCTCTTGGTGGATGACTGGCCGAAGCCGAGCTGCCGAGGGAACCAGATGGGTCATGTGGTTCGGTGATGGCAAATTCTCTGTGGTATGTATTTCAAGTCACATTAATTACATTCATTCATCTTCAGTTACCACTTTATCCTGGTCAGGATCCAGAGCCTATCCCAGGAAAACTGGGCATGTTCTTCTAAATATCTCCTAGGAATATTCCAATGAATGGTGCATCAGCGCTTATAGTTGACATTGTGTTCTGAATATTCCTTGTGTTTTAGGTCTGTGTTGAGAAATTGTTGCCTTTGAGTTCCTTCTGCAATGCTTTTCACCAGCCAACCTACAACAAACAACCAATGTACAAGAAAGCCATCTATGAGGTGCTACAGGTACGACTTAAAACTCTCAAGCGTATTCAACTGTGGAATTTTAAATGAACCTGGGTTTTGTCTTGTGCAGCTCACCTGTCTGCTGAAATTTTATTTTCAGGCAGCCAGCAGTAGAGCAGGAAAGGTGTTCCTCACCTGTCCTGAGAATGACGACACCGACACCTGTAAGTCGGTGGACATGCAGAATAAGCAGATGATTGAATGGGCCATGACGGGATTCCAGCCCACTGGCCCCAAGGGCCTGGAGCCACCAGAAGGTAAATGCTACTGCCTTGCTCTTTTGAAAGGGATTATGTGGAATATTTGGTTAAAAGACTTTCCTGTACAAGAGAAGACACATACCTGAAGTGAAGTCAGATGCTGGGAATTTGTTGTAGATTTGTTTCTAAGCCTTGTATATGTATGTTGTTGATCAAAACAACTTCAAACAGTTTTTATTTGAGAGATGATGCTGCATACCTGAAGTGTGTAATGGTTTTTGGGAACTCTCAGGAATCTACATAACCGATCTAGTGTTTTTTTTTTCCTTTTCTTTTTTTCTTTGTTCAACTATGTTCAAATCTAAGTGCTTATCCTGAAAGCCCATGTACACACTGGTGTTCGGGAGCTAAGTGCTCTGGGTTTATAACTCTCTGACAGGCTAAATCCCATACCGGCTTTCTATTGTTCAGTCTGTTTTCGATTGATCTGATTTGTTGACACGGCTTTTCACAGAGGAGCGCAACCCATATAAGGAAGTGTACCCGGAAATGTGGGTGGAGCCCGAAGCAGCAGCCTATGCACCCCCACCTGCCAAAAGGCCTCGTAAAAGCACAGCCCCTGAGAAACCCAAGGTGAAAGACATCGTCGATGAGAGAACCCGAGGTGAGCCATCACTCTCACTGAGTCAAACAGGGCCATGGAGTTCAGTGAGTTCATACACACACACACACACACACACACACACACACACCCAACCTCTCACATAAGCACACGCCTCTAATCAAGGTTATCAGCCTCAACTGCTAAGCTCTTAAAGGTAAAAATTAGGCTGTAAAAGTCACACAGGGAATTAGATAGTCCTAATGACCCTTTCTTCTCTGCTTTTTTGCAGAGCGGCTTGTATACGAAGTGCGCCAGAAGTCCAGGAATATTGAAGGTATTTATTTACGTTAGAGTCTGCTGACTTGTAAAGCGTTTCCCATGAACTCTAAGGGCTGATTTGTACTTCTGAGTGCATACCAGGACGCTTTGCGCCGATGTTTTGCTTACACCTTCTAGACAAACCTGTCCTCTAGAAGGTGCTGTCCCATGATCCACACCAAAATGTACGGTATTAGTCAGCGAAGAAGGACCAAAACAGTGTGAGTCCTATGTTTCACTGTAGGAATAATAAATAGAAGATAGCACAGCATAACTTTATTTTCAAAAGTGATTTATTAGAAACCAAGTGAATTCTCCCTGAAATCATTTCTGGAGTGTTTTAACTCGTCTGTGTTTAGTAGTATGAGCGGCTCCTGTATTGAAGCACTTCAGTCTAACTAGCTTTTCAATCCACTGATTGACGGATGCTTTCATTTTTATTTGTATTGACTTTCTGTGGTTTACTTCACCTAAACTGTGTTTCCTGGGAGTCTATTAGAAGAAAGAACACATTAAGTGTGTGAACCAGCAGGATTAAACTGGAGATTATAACGAACTACAGCCATTACAAAGCCTCACACATTATACAATATATTTATATTAAGACAATATCGTGATTGTAGTTTTCTGTAAACAAATCCATTATACAGTAATGCGGCCATATCATGAAGCGCAGGGACAAAAACTCGCTCGTGTTCATTTCTACTCACTGTTCAGAGTTTTTAATCATAGAGGTGTAGTTAGAATTAAAGACACCAGTCTGAAAAACTCACAGTGAAGATGATTAAACTAAGATTTTCCAGAGCGTTTTGCATGCATTTCTGTCACGAGCTGTTTTAAGGGTTTTAACGGGCCACACATTCAGAAAGCAGATTCGGAGCATGAGCACTTGTGTAGAAGACGGAACGTTCTGGATCAGGGAAAAATTTTATTGATTAGCATCGTTATTACTTGAACCTCAGATGTATTTTGAACAGTATTCCTATGATTTATCCAACATTAATCTGAAATAGACCGTTTACGTGTACACAACTGACACGCCACTCCACCAGTCAATAAGCGTTCACCTGACACACAGCTTTGAAGAGACGTGCAACACGTGGTTAGCATGCAGGAGGACTGTACTCTAGCAAGTCTCTGCATGCCACGTTTTACCCATGATCCCTCTCTCTGTCACGATGCAAAGAAGCAAATATGTATTAACCAGAAGTATAAATTGGCCTTAAGACACTGAAACCACACAGGACCTTACTTTCTCCTTACTTTCTCACAGACATTTGCATCTCCTGTGGAACCCTGAATGTTTCCCGTGAGCACCCACTCTTCAGTGGAGGAATGTGCCAAAGCTGTAAGGTAGAAGCTTTTTGTTATCAGCCAGGTTCCCAGCCACCAATCATAGAAAAAATGGTACTAACCTGGACATTTTCTTGTCTCTGGTGTGGTATCCTTGTATCTTTTTTTTGTACCTTTAATGTGTGTCTTTCCCCTGCAAATGACAGTCATTTTATTTGTTATATGCGCAGTATGCCAGAGACTATTCAAATCCAAATGCTTGTGGTGAGGCTCTGTAAACTCAAAAGAAAAGTTTTCTTTAAGAGAAGTGACTAAAAATTTCAGTAAATACAAATAGAACAAATAAGAACAAATAAATGTTGATATAGTGTATCTTTAAACCTTTCTAGATAGAATATACATACTCAAAGTGCAAAAGGTGTGTGCTTGAGGGTACCATCCCAGCAACAAGTAATAGTACAGTTTAGCACCCTTTTTCTCTGAGAGTGTAGATTAATATTGTGAATTAGAATCACTCTGATCCTATTCCAAAATCATTTCAGCAAAAGTACATATACACTCACCGAGCAATTTATTAGGACTGTGTACTAATATTGGGTCGGACTTCTTTTTGCTGTGAAAACAGCCTCAGTTCTTTGTGGCCTGGATTCCAAAAGATGTTGGAAACATTCCTTTGAGATTCTGGTCCATGTTGACTTGAGTATACAGTTCCTGCAAATTTTTCAGGTGTACTTTTGTTCTGTTTTATTGGATACAGATCCGGTGACTGAAGGCCATTGAAGAACACTCATGGTCATGTTGATGAAACCATTCTGAGACGACTTTTGCGTTGTGACACGGTGCATTATCATACTGGAAGTAGTCATTAGAAGATGATGAATTGTGGACATGGGGTACATGATGGCTTAGTGGTTAGCACAGTCGCCTCACACCTCGAGGGTCTAGGGTTCGAGTCACACCAGGGCCATGTGTGTGTGGAATTTGCATGTTCTCCCCGTGCATCGGGGGTTTCCTCCGGGTACTCTGGTTTCTTCCCCCAGTCTAAAGACGTGCATGGTAGGCTGATTGGCATGTCTAAAATGTCCGTAGTGTATGAATGGGAGTGTGTATGTGATTGTGCCCTGTATGCCCGGTGTACCCCGCCTTGTGCCCGGTGCCTCCTGGGATAGGCTCGAGGTTCCCTGTGACCCTGGTAAAGGAGTAAGCGGTAGAGGATGGATGGATGAAATTGGGGACATCACAGGAGTTGAGCAAATTCTCAAACCAGCCCGTGTGTCACGAACATGCCACGGTCAAAATCAAATTTTTTTCCTCATACTGATGGTTGATATGAACATTAGGTCTTGGCCCGTATCTGCATGATTTTATGCATTGCACTGCTACCACACGATCTGCAGATAATTACAGTTAGATAACTGCACACACTTGCAAGTGTACAGGTATTCGTAATAAAGAACGCATATAGTATACTTTTGTGTATTAGCGAGACAAACACAAGCTTTGTGTTCATTAGTGTGTAATGCTGTTGCGTTACAGAACTGCTTCTTGGAGTGTGCGTACCAGTATGACGACGACGGATACCAGTCTTACTGCACAATCTGCTGTGGAGGGAGGGAGGTGCTCATGTGTGGAAACAATAACTGCTGCAGGTGCAACCGCCACAGACTGTTCAGTTTGTTAATGCACCATCGTAATGGGCATTAGATGGCACAGTTAAATGAATACAGGGATGCATCAAAAGCATTCTTTTTTTCAGAACGAGTACGAGTACACAATTTCAGAGAATTGTCAGTACTGATTCCGATACTGATAATGAAATGATTAACCTATTTAGTATTAAGCAATCTGGGACATCCTGTAACATTTTATTTACATCTGTTTTACATATCGCTGCTCACAATGAACTTCTTGTATTTAAGTTATGTTATTTAAAAGTATCTTTAATAGGGAGCGTGAGGACAGACATCCTGAGCACACAGAACAGTGTTAGCAAACGTGGTAATTAAAAAAAAATGTTGAATGAATTGCACCTTGATTCGCGAGCAAAGTGCATAGACGCTGGTGATTGAAGGGGAAAGAAAGTGCACGTAGCTCAGTGCTCATAGAACTGAAGTGCTATCACATGTGACAGTTTCTCTGCATACTCAAATCACTGCTCCACACTCACGAATGCCCTTGTCTGAACGCAATTCATGACCATGAATTCTCTGACACTGCTCTGTGTGCTCACATATGACATCCTTGTGCTCTATATTACAGGCACTAAGTAAACACAATAAGAAGTTTTATGGTTTATCTTACTTGTTGATTGTTTGATTGCCAAAATTAATGATGAAATACATCCAGATCACATCACGTAGTACCAGATTTGATTAGATTTTTTACAAGAGTAAATGAGCACTGTACTGGACCCATACCTAATACCACTATTATTGGCAATGCATCCCTAATTCTAACAATACAGATTAGTTGATATTAATGTTAAGGATAAGCTTGGATATAATGATAACACAACTGTCGCTGCTACTACTGATGTAATAGACCGAGGATATATTCTGCGTTATGTCATAGCCTAGATACTGCTGTCAGAATTCATTGACTTAATGGACTGTTTTGTTTTCAGGTGTTTCTGTGTAGAGTGTGTGGATCTGTTAGTCGGGCCGGGTGCAGCACAAGCTGCTATAAAGGAGGACCCTTGGAATTGCTATATGTGTGGTCAGAAGCCTCAGTTCGGTCTGCTGGAACGCCGGGCTGACTGGCCCAGTCGCCTACAACACTTCTTTGCCAACAACCACGATCAGGACTTTGTAAGTTGCACCCACGTAAATCACAAGTTTTTTAATGAAAGTGATTTTGGCATAATTGGTCATGAACAGTACGTTATGGTGCAATTGAAAGAAATTATTGCATCTTTTAAACGACCAACCGAACAGAAAGGATTTCCTGGGACCTGCATCATGTAGCGTCTGCATATTTCGATAAAAGAATTTGAATGGTGTAGAATCGAGCCTGAAGAAAGCCAAAGTGTCAGTTTGAGACATGACGTAAGCATAAACAGTCCATAACAATGCCAGAAAAGCCTCTTCTAATAAGATTAGCATGTGAAGGCTTGAGATCCACTCACTGATGGAGTTAAGTGAAGATTTCTTTATGGACTGTTTCATGGTCCACCTGTGCTGTAGTGACGTAGGTCAGACTGTTTAAGAGCTTCTGAGATTGTTTATATTATCTAAAATTCATGGTCAGGGAAGTACTTTTTTTTTTTTTTTTTTTAATATTTTTTTTAAAAGAAATGGCACGTCAGACAA